>VXAD01002611.1:0-183271 GCA_013399195.1 Dicrurus megarhynchus | reverse complement strand
AAAAAAAAAAAAAAAAGACATCTCATTTTGGCTGGGAGAAAATCCTTTATGAAAATGTCAGTCAGTGACCCAATCCTTGTTCTTTTGTACTTGAAAAAGTTATTGGTTTTCTGAAGCCTGACCTAACACAGGGTTTTAACCTACTAACCTGGATCTCAGCACGGCCATTGGAAATGGGATGGACGTAGGCTGAGAATGCTGAGAGAACTGCATGGAAAACAGGGGATTGTATGCTGCCCAGCCCTTTGTCTTTGTGTGGAGCCCTCTCTTCCCCTTTACCCACACAGTGAGCTCAAAATTCTTGGATATCTTTAGGAGGAGCGATTATCCCACCTTTTTTTTTTTTTTTTTTAATTTTAAAACAGTATTTTTTTTTTATTCTGAATATTAAGGCAACTTCCTTATTGAAGAGGCAATTGCAGAGGCAATTTTAGACTATTTCAAGACTAGAAAAAAAGACCAAGTCTTACAGTTCTTTTTTAACTGGAATAATGGTGGTTTGCTTCCAGCTTTTTCCATTAAGTTCAGAAGATATTTGGACCCATATGGAACTGTTTTAGGCAAGAGTAGCATGCACCAAACTAAGCACACTTTCAAAAAAGAAATGGGTTAAGGATCCATTGTGCTGCATGGATTCGCATGGTAGAGTTTATACTGCATGATCTTTGCAATAACATTCCAGTAAAGACAATTCCAGTCTCAGGGCTCTGACAGGAACTCAATCTCTTTCTCTTTTAAGCAGTTGTAAATAATTAAGCACTTTTTGTTATGCTCTAGGTAGTTCAATAATCTTTGTTGCTCAACTCTTTAAGATTGCCGGCGTGTGCCTTTTATTGAGTCACAGAAGGTATCAGTCTTGGATTTTTGCCCTTTTAACCTCAATAATACCATTGTTCTGGGATTATTACATGACAGTAGGAAGAGGAAGAAGTTAAAGCTATCTTTGGAAACATAAACCTTGCAAGCTTGTCAGACTTGGAATTTCAGGCTCTTAACTCCCCTCACATTTATTCTAGACTGAAAGCAAACAAACCTTGAAGTTTTCAGAAAAGTATTTTCTGCTGCAACTTCCAAAGAACCAAATATATTCTATCAAGTGTAAAGTGAAAAAATGTACCCTACATTTGGTACCTGGTTTTTTTTCCATTAGCTTCAATATTTGTCAAAAGTCTCTTTTTTTTTCTTAATGCAGGTACTCTATCTGCCAGGACAATTATTGTTTCTGATTAAGCTGTGTCCGAACTGTTGAAACACATCACAAATCTCGATATTATGAGGGTTACTAGCAGAGGGCTTTCACAATTTTAAGAAATCTTTTAGAAAAAGAAGTAATATCATTTTCTTATGTAATCAAGGCCCAAGTCTGAACTTCCTCTGTTCAGATTCTAGATCCTTCAGGACTTTATTTGACATAAACTTAGCAAGCTTTCAATCTGTACTTTGATAGATCATGTAGAAAGGCAGATCAAAATGACACTTTAGTAGGTCTAAAAGTTTATACTGGTTTTGATGCATCAGTATGGATAGAAATGGGTTGTCACAGAATCACGTGCTTCTGAATGAAATAATACATTTTCGTTTCTCTTATTGTGTGTCAACAATTTCAAAAGGCTTAAAAATACCTTCAAGTTTAAAAATATATTCTTGTAGTAGTTATTAACTCTATAGACCAAATGACAGCATATGAACATGTCTGACTTCTGTCTGATGGTTCCATCTAGTGTGGTGTTACAATTTTTGTTGAAAATTGTGTGCAATTTGAAGTGCTTTGAAGAAGTTGGCCTGTAGTGCCTGAAAAATCAACCTCTGCAAATTCAGTACGAGTTGCACCACACTGAACACCAACACACAGCTATTCTGCTATTCCTACATCAAGCCTATGATTTATTCTTCACTGTTTTCCCTCTTGTGATTTCCATATAAGATCTTACCAAAATGGGGTCTGCCCATTTTACCTGTCCAGAATGAAAAGTGTGATACTTTCACGGTACTTCACCTCCCAGCTCAAAATGTTGTGCCACAGAAATAGATGCCTCATAAAAGACCTGTTTAGTATCTCTGGGATATTGAACTCTTTCCCATATTTTTTGAGACCATGCACTGAACTAACATAGTCAGGTACTGGTGATGCAGTGTGGGAAAGCATACATAACTCTGCTTGGCAAAAGCGTCCAGTGTGCACAGATTAATAATGTTAATCTGCAAATATTTGAAGCATTGGTTGAATTAATTTTAGCAGTATTAAGACAATGTAGTGGAATACAGTTTTTGCTTGTGGAAATGTCAGTCTGGCATCTTCTGCATGTCCATCTGTATTCTAAAAGTATTATGAATGTGGACTCAAAGACTATTTGTCTGGTAAATATTTGGGAATAGTTTACTTTTTAAGTGAAAGCTGTTATAGCTTTTATCTTGGTTAAGATTCAGTTTTTGATATATTTCCTGGGAATAGAGAAGCTCTTTGGAATTCATAGTAATATAAACCAAAACTGACAAACAGTATGAAAAGTAAGATGTTGCTAATTTGTCCACAACTAGAGAATACTGTGGGGACTTCAACAACTAAGAGTAGATATTTATAAGTCATCAGGTAGAATGCTTTTGTTGAATAATAAATTATACATATACTTAAAACTAGTTGACAGAGTTCTCTCATTGTTGCTGCTTTATTGTTTTGAGTAGTTTTTTAATGTATGGGAGCAGCTCTGAGACAGAGTAATCAATTTTTTGTAAATGATAACTGTAGGGTAGAATAAAGCCCTACCCTATGGAAAAGTGCCCAGACTACTTTCCCTGCTCATTGAGAGAAGTTGGAAGTTAGATGAAGGTAAGCCATTTCACAAGAGATGCTAAGGCCATTCTTCTAAGAGGATATGAAGTGAGGCTTCCCACCATTGTTGAAATTAATTGGAATGATGAAGGGAACCCAGGTCCAACTGAGTGTACAGGGAAGCTTGAGAGAAAGACCAGTGTCAGATCTGTGGATAAAGTTCTCTTTTATTAAAAAAGGAAATATAGAAAATGGACCAGACTTCTTAGGGGTTGAATGAGACATGGCAAAAAAAAAAAAAAAAATCATTAATAAAAAAAAAGTGTTAGTTTTGACACCTATTTAGCTTCATTTTCTCAGGAGATTGTATTTAATATGAACATGCTTTCTCTTTCTACTAAGAATTTCTACTGCTTTGTCCAGTGACATTAGTTAATCAAAAACACAAATATAATTAAATTTTTAGAATCATAGAATCATTACAGTTGTAAAAGACCTCCAAGATCATGACGTCCAATCGTTGAACAACTGCTACCAATCAACTAAACCATTTTCTTCTCTTCTTCTTAAAAATCAGCAGCTGGATTAAAAACCAAACAAAAAAGCCCAAGACCCCCAGTGTATTGCTGTACCTAGGAAAGGGAATGCAAAACTCTTTTGGTGACTTCATGGCATCTGAAGCAAATCTTCCACATGCCCTGCCTTTCTCTGCCTTGATCCTTACCGTAGGTTCATACCCTTACTTACCTTGGCAAAAGCGCTAAGTGAGTTTTCTTCCTCCTAGGTTCACATCCCAGGGAAAATGCAGGTGGGGTTCTCAGTTAGATCAGAAGCCTTAAACAGCTTTACATGCAGTCTGGTGGCTTTGGAGCAGAATGGGAACATGTACCCAAAGGCAGGAGAGAGGTCAAGGTACAGCCCTCAGTGTAGAAGTCACTTTCAGTTGCCATGAACATGGAGGCATCTAGCCAGCCAGTCTGTTTCCCATGTGTGTGACTTTGCACTGCCCACGGCCTGTTGGCTCTCACCTGGTTGAGTTACCCCTGCATGAGTGTGGGAGCCAGAGCTACCACGGTGACGGCCCAGGGAACCAGCCTTTACTCACCCTCCTGTTCTCGTGCTTGGCTAACTCAGCCTGACTGTGTTTTCTGCAGAGTGAAGTCAGATGATGGATGTGGATACATCTAAAGGACAAAGTAACTGTTGTCTCAGTGTATCAAGTTGCGTTTCTGTAGAAGTGAAAGGAGTTCATGTAAATGAAATCCATAAATAATACTAAAGTTGGATGTATTTCAGTCCCTAGAGAAGAACAGAAGTATTACCATTTATTCCTATTCACAGTAATGCTAATGACAAGTTTCACGTTCATGTCAGCTGAGTATGTTCAAGATCCCTGGGAAGATTAGGATTCTGAAATAAGCAAGGAAATGTATCAGTGGAAACTTTGTGGATACATGAGAGAAAAATGACAAGTAATATGTACAACACAACCAAGAGTTTAGGAGTTTTTGGCTGTGGGATGTATGTATGTGAAAGCATTTGATTTATTTGCAAAACTATTGGATCACAGAGCAGGTAAGTCATTGCTCCCTGTTTTGGTGAACATAGCCATAGCTGGTACTTAAGGAAGTAGGCAAAGAAATATTCTAAGTTTAGAGAAGTGTTCAAAATTAGGAAAAGTTCGTGGAATTTTTCATGTAAGAAAAATTACATAATCAAAGATGATTGATGGGATGTCTTTGTTAGTCCCAAATTTGCTATAAGTGCGTGCAAATCAGCTCTTATGATAATAGCCACAGGGGATACTGTTATGAAAAATACTTCATTACCCATTGACTTTTTAACTAGTTTGGACCTGATCCACTAATGGTTTCAAATGACTAACATACCTTACTTTCTAATGTAAATTACAAAAAAAAGAAGTCTAATCCCCTGCTCAGTTTTTTCTTTGTTCACTTGCACCAGAGATTCAAAGGCTACAAAGGAACCTGTAGCAGGCTAGTGTATACTGGTTAAAAGATTGGGTTCCCAGTCTGACTCGCTGATCTCAAAGGTCTCTTCCAACCTTCTTGATTCTCTGATTCTGTCCTTAAATTAGCGTTTCACCATTTTTTAATGAAGTGAAAAAACTTGGTAGCTCTAGGTGATCTGCATGTCAGGGCCTACCCAAAGAACTTTTCTCAGGGGCTGATGAAGTATGTGGGATGTCAGCCTTGCCCCAGGTACCGTAGAGGAGGGATCTGAATCCTGATTCGCATTCCTACTTAAGCGCCCTGACCTCTGGAGGGGCTGGCGGGCTGTCACTGCCGCATCAGGGAGCGGCGGAGGTGCCTTCCAGGCGCCCGGCACCGAACGCCCGGAGAAGCTGGTCCCGCCTTCTCCCGGCTGCCGGGGTGCGGGGCGGTGCGGAGTGCAGTAGGGGGAGCATTGCGGTGCGGTGTGGGGTGCGGTGTAGTGCGCGGGGCGGTGCGGGGCACAGTGCAGTAGGGGGAGCATTGCGGTGCGGTGTGGGGTGCGGTGTAGTGCGCGGGGCGGTGCGGGGCACAGTGCAGTAGGGGGAGCATTGCGGTGCGGTGTGGGGTGCGGTGTAGTGCGCGGGGCGGTGCGGGGCACAGTGCAGTAGGGGGAGCATTGCGGTGCGGTGCGGTGCGGTGCTGGACGGGCTGGAGCCCTAGGCCCGGCTCCACTAGGTGGCAGGATGCCGAAGGGCTCCACGCTGCTGTCCTGGAGCCCGGGCGGATTTAGCCCTGCCTCTACGTATCGTCTGAGGACATGATAAAATGCGGACAGTTTCCTGGAGTCCTGCCTTGCCTCGCGTTTCTTACTGGCTTTGTCATTAATAAAGCAGAATCGGGAAGGATTCGAGGGAGGTCTGAGACACAAAGGAGCCCGGTACGGTGACAGGGTAAGAGGGCACTTCTTGGCTCGGCAATCTACTAGGAAGAATTGCCAAGGCAGAGAGGAATGCTTTATGAAAGCACTGCGGGATGTTGCGAGAAACGGTGAAATAAAAAGTGTCTGCAAAGTTTGCAAAGAGTAACAGCTGGTTAAATTGTAGCGCAAGGTATAAGTCCTTAGGAAAGTACGTTCGCTTCTTTACAGAGCCAGTTTAGAGGGCAACGGCCGCATGATTAAAAAAGCATGGCCTTTTCCATCCGAATTTTTAAGTTACAGAAATGAAAGAACACTGGAATGTGTAAATATCAAATAAAGCATCAAATAAAATTAAGTCTTGTACAGAATGAAATCACGTGTTCTTTTTTCTTGCTTCTTGTCATCTTTGTCTCTTTCAAGTATGCTTTCTGCTGTGCACTATGAAAGCAGTGATTTTGTTTGCATGTCACACATATAAAGCTTCAGAAACAGCCGTAGTGTTAGATCTGGGTGCTTGGGCTAAACTTACTAAAGGTATAACTTCAGTTCCCATTCCTCTCGGTTCAGGTACGGGCCTGACAGAGAACTTGAAAAACCGAAGCAAGTGTATTTTAAAGTAGGTGTGATCGCGCTTGCCTCTCACCCTTCCCGGAGCTGGCCGCCCGTCCTCTCCCTTAAGCCCTTGTGCCGCTGCGCTCTCCCGCGGGACCGCGCGCAGGCGTAGGGGCGGTGGAGGGGGCTTCTGGCCCTGGGTACCCACCAAAGCCAAACCCCGCTAAAGCCGGCCTCGGCTCCTGCGGGTCTCGGTGGGTCTCCAGCAGGCGCCCTGTGCATTGGGACGGGCTCTGCGGTGAGGAGCTGCGCGCTCGGGAGGGCTAGGGGGTGTCCGCGCCCCGACGGGGCTGTCCTCGCTGCGCTGGACCGAGGGCAGAAGGCCCGTCTGGAGGGATGGTTTCTCCGCCTCGGCACTTGGTCAGGAGAGGGGTTTAGTGCTGGGGAGAGGCTGGAGAGCAGGGGTGGGTGACTCGGGAAGCTGAGTCGGCAGGGGGAGGTAACGGGCTGGGCGAGAGCCATCGGGGAGCCGGGGAAGAGANCACCTCACCGCACCTCACCTCACCATGCAGAGGTCTCCCCTGGAGAAGGCGAACATCTTCTCCAAACTTTTCTTCAGGTGGGAGTCCCGGCGCGGCGGGACGCGTGCGGGCGGGGGCAGCGGGCCGGGCTGGGCAGCTGCGGCGCGAGAAGCTCAGCGGGGGCTCCGCGTCCCCCGCCCAGACCACTCGGCGGAGAAGGCACTGGCACTGGGCACCAATTAGCTCTGGAATGGTCTGTGGGGAGAGCGGTGGGAGTCTCGCTTGTTGACGAGATCACTCTTTTTTTTTGTTTTTGCTGGGGTTTTTGCACCAGGAATGGGCTCTGGCAGGTGTCATAAACCTTCGCTGGACCCGGACAGATGAATTTATGACATAATTTGAGCAACCTTTGGTAATTGCTTAACTAGTTAATCTGTTATTTCACTGTAAACTTTGAGAACACAGTGGGGTGGTAGGGAGCAGAGGGGAAATGCTCTCAGAACAAGGATTCCTTCTGTTTGGCTCTTTGAGTGTTTAGCATTTGCTCAGTGTGCGAGTGTAATCTATGATCTTACTGGAAACAGTTATTGTAAGCCTTGAAAAAGTTCTCTTACAAGCAAACTTCCTAGTGCCTTTTCTTTCTAAAAACTTCAAATAAAAAGAGAAGGAGCCAATACCAGTGCCCGGGCACAATGTACTTTGTAAGACAATATGGAAGCCTGAATACGTCTTATGTGACATCGCTAGAAATGACACTGCAAACTGGAAAGAGCAAATAATCTTTTTGGCATTGGCCCACACAGCACTGGTTTTGCCAGAGTTCCCCCTTCTGTTACTGGAGGGTCTTTTGCATAGCAGGGAAGGGAGGGAGGAAATCTTGTGTAAGATGTGAACATGGTGACTGAAATGAGAGTGCATGGTGTAAAACTGTAACATTGTCATGAGGTCTCTGCCTGAAAAATGGAGGGCTTTTAGCTCACTTTTAAATCATTTTGGGATAGCTTTCAGCAGGTTGGTCTGTATGTTTTTTAAAGTTTATTAATGGAAGGGAGTCTGTATGAGTCACTGTTTGCCTGCCTCCCCCCCTTTGGCTCATTTTAGCCAGATATGATAGAGGGGAATGATCTCAAATATAACCTGTTCCTAAAGTTTTCTGTAGGTGTTCTCCAATGGTGCTGCAGTGGGAAAGAAGCCGTGCTTGCTGTCAAATACTGTTAGAACCAGCAGTGTAAGCAATTACAAATTCTCCATAAAAGATGCTTCAGTCAGTGGTCCTGTCAAGTATAAGACAGAAATCTGTAGGAAAAAAGTCTATATATTAATTTAATTTCTCAAGGGCCCACTTGCTCTATTTAATTTTATTTATTTATAAAAAATTCTATCAGAGTAGTGTTCTCCTAGAACCTACGATGCTGCAGGTGTGAAGAAAAAAATCCAATAAGATAAAGCAAATATATTTCTGATTCCTACCATAATGAAAGTTTCCATGTCTGAAACCAGATGCAGTTCATGCTCATTGAGTACATAATTAACCATCCGGAAGCCTGAGCTCGTCTTTTAAATCACAGTCTTTAAGTCAATTGAATGGTGTTTTAATCATGCTTATCATGCATGATGCATTATATTGTACCAGCTATCGGTCAGGTGACTGTAACCAAAGTGATAATAATAAAGTATATGAAGTTAAGGAGATGTTCATGATGAATATTAACTAGAGCAGAGAAATGGAAAAAAGATGTATGGAGAGAGATTGCTTTTTTTTTTCAATGATAATGAAATAGTTGCTTTCAAAGACAACACAGTATATGTTTCAGTGAAGTAACTTTTGTAAGAGTCTGCTATGCATTTATGTGTGAAGTACCAATCTGAATATAATGTGATAAGTTGAAAGTCATGTTAGCAGAAGTGATGTTAAAGTATTAGCTGTTATTATTCAGGAAGTCTTGCTGATAAATATAATATTACTATTTAATATTGTACAAGCTGTTATCAGCTAAAGGTGTGTAAACCTATTGGCAAGGTTTTATTGCTTCATAATCTGCTGGAGAGATAGGTTTAAATGTGTTAAAGTCAGAATGTAGCTCTTTGCTCATAACTGAATAATTTATACATGTTTCAGTATTCTTTGTACCTTTTTTCTTAATTCTTTATGCCAAAAAAAAAAAAGTGAGAAACTGTCTTGGTATACAAAGAGTAGTATCTTATAGAAAGTGTTACCTTTTTGTTGTATTAGTGATAGTGATACTACTGGGGCAAAAAAGAAAGATAATTGCTGGGAGTGGTTATGACAGAAAGTAATTAAAATTAGAAATTAACTTTCATCCTAAATTTTAAACACTTTTGGTTTAAAAACTGAGCTTTGGTGGTTAAGAAACGAGGTGTGAAAACAAATGGTTTGAGATCTTCTGTTAGGAGGACACTTAGAAAACACTAGATACCAAGAGTTTGGGGTTTTAGAGATTGTTTTGTGGTTTTTTGTATTTTCCTTATTACATTTTCAGAGTTGATCTCTTTTGTTCTCAACCACATGCAAGACATTCTTTCCATGCATTGGCAACTTCTTAGCTTGCTTAAATAAAACAGAGTTTTATGCAGAAGCAGTCAGATCATCATATGATTAGCTTCATATACATTGTGAAGCTTCACTTCTGTCTTTATAACCATTACTTATTTTCTTTTGGAATTTTGGAGTTTTGCAGGATCAAGGCCATACCTTTTGTCACAAACAATATCAGACTACTTTGCAATCACCTAGTTTTTACTGAAGATTAACTGAGATCAGGAAGTCTTGTTAATTAATCAATTTTTATCTGAGAGCTGGCACACCGAGTTATTGCTGGAGTTCCAGAAATGGCTGCAACTATGGGACTATTCTGACTTTATTACTTTTCTTTTACATGTAAATTTAGATATTACAATACAAGTACTCAAAAAGTAATCCTTGTGCTTGTGTCCAACTCTTTAAGCATATACTTTTGCTTCGGTACCTATCAAACATGACAACTCTTGGCAAGACCTAGTACTTTAGTGTCCGATTCATTATTAAATCCAAATGAGAAATACAAACTAACCCAGCTTTTGTGTCAAGTCTTCTCATGGATTCAGTCAATCAGATCTGCTCTAGTTGCTTCTTGCTTCCCAAACCAGAGAAAAAGAAATCTATACATTTATACAGCTGTCCAGTGGTTCCTAGAACAATTTAGCCTGTAGGGGATAAATGTTGGATTCATTCTTCTGCCCTGTGTGTGTTGTGAGGGCTAGGAAAAGGAATTCAGTTCTACAACTCACCTCTTCTAGGAAGTAGGAACAAGTGTTACCAGTGTTTGGCAGTGAAGGTGCTTTAGTTCTCTATCTTTGGCTCAGCTACTTTTTAGAGCATAAATCAAAAGTGACTCTGTACTCTTCTGAATAAGAAACTTCTTTGCAACTTTGCAACTCCTGATTCCTGGTGTGAAACTTCTTATGAAGTCTGCTAATAACCTTTAAGGTGGATAACAGAATTCAGGACTTAAGGTTTGAAAGTACTTAGCCCATATGCTACAATAATGTTATTCTATCACTCTTTCTAGTTTAATTCAGTCATAATTTCAAGTTTAAGAGTGCCTTGTACATTATAGTTTCTGGTTTGAAAAGACATTCTCATGAGAATTAAATTGATTCCCTTTGGAGAAAGGAACTAAAGCCAGACGTTCTCTAGGCAGTGCCTGCTCTATCCTTGAACTGCGAATCTTAGAATTTAATGCCAACAAGTTACTTAGGATTTTCATTCTTGAATTGAGAGGAATTTATGTGTTTTCCTTGAGAAGTTTGGGATTTAACATGTGCATTTATACTCAAATTTTCTCCTGAAACTGTTTCAAGTTCCTAAAAGTCCCAGATTTTGTATAAGAAACTTAAAGGCCTAATTCACGTCTACAAATTTCTCTCTAGGGGGCAGGTGTCTGGAAATTGTCATAGCCAGTATGTATTTGGAGCATCCCTTATCAATACCTAGCTGTAGCATTTTGCTCATCTTTCCTCTTTGAGTAAGCAGCCTCTGTGTACAGTAGCAGGTGGATTGTATGGCACAATGTTATACTCAGTTGCTGGGGCAGTCATCTTAGACACTTACAAAAGACAATTTTTCTACAGTATATTCTTAAAGCCCTGTATGTGTCTAGCCCTGATGAGCTGCCTTTCACTTATCCCAGGCAATCATAAATCCTGGCTGTTAGTGATAACCAAGCACAGATGCAGCTGCAGCACAGATTATGGCCCCGTGAGCTTGCCTGATCATTTGTCTGTTGCCACAAGTGGTCCTTGGAGATCCTAGCACAGATGCCTAGGTCAAGTTGCATCTGACTTCTGAAATATATTTAAAGTCTGTTTTCTTCCTGAAGGAGGAAGACCTACTATCTTGATATTCAAAATGAATTATCAAGCATTTGAAATATTTGTAGACCTATCTGTACCTTGTTATTTTCTACATGCTTGTTTGATTTGGGTGAGATAGAAAGTAATCCATCCAAATCCTTGATTTTTTTTTTAATACTGTAAGCAATGACATGGTTAGTAGATTTATTATCTGTATTATAGAGGCTTCTAAATGCACTAACGGAAATTTGAAGTCCACTGCACTAAGCAAAATATTTGATGAAGAAGTCTGTTTTGAAGATCCTGACGTCTAAGCAGATAGCACAAAGGATAGGTTAAAAAGAAGTTTCCTTTCTAGTCCTGTAGAGAAGAAAGTGGTTTATACAAGGATTGTGATTTTTCCTGGAAGCATGTGGTGGAATCCTTGCAGTCTGCCTGAGATCTCCTGTCCAGGACTTTGATTGCACAAGGGTATTTCTGGTGTGACAAATTTATTCCAGAATATTTCTGCAGTGAACAATTATCACCTATTTCATACTGAGGTCTTAGTCTCTGAATATCTACATTTTTGGATATGCTAAATTTCAAAGTGGTGAGAATAGTGTGACTTATTGCAAGAGGGTTCTACAGCTTGCTGTTATGTTGGTTTATGTTTTTTGTCTTCACCCACCTCCCCAGCTTTGCAGCATACGTGTGTAGGTATAGCTGTGGAGGCAGGACGGTGCCAACTTGACATCCAGGTAACAATGTGTCACATTATGTCCTCCGAAATAAGTAAGTTAAAGGTGAAAATTAACTAGTATATAAGAAGACACATTGCAACATGTTGCCACATTTTGCCACGTGAACTTGTAGATGCAGTTCAACTGCCTTCCATGAGAGTGGGGGTACACCTGGGTGAGATGAGCAAGAACTCAGAGGCTGCTTACGTATCACTCCCTCTCTTATAAGCAAAAGGATCTGCATGAGCTTTTTAAGTCAGCAAGTAGCCAATCCAAGGCTGCATTGTCTTGAAGCTCCCCAAATTAGGAAAGAATAAGTAGGCATTTAAGACATATTTTGAAACAGCATTGTTTTTCAATTTAAACCAGAAGCCTAGTGACTGTCAGACATAGATAGGCATCCTTCCTTCTGGAGAGGATAGGCAGGAGGGGATATTGATCCTATAAGGCAGTGCTTGGGGTGTGCTGTTGCCATACAAGTGTCTTGACTCCATGGGTAAGGTTGTGCCTTAGGAGAAAATCCCAAGTGACAGCTGGTAAAGATACCTGGTTTTAGGTATATTCCCATATTTTAATGTTGGTATTTATCCTTTATTGCTTTTCCCAACTTTTAAAATAAAGGATGTGTATCTTTGTTGTATTGGAGTCATTCTGATATCTCACTTTAACTTTCACCTTAATTCATTTTAAAGTTAATCTGTAAATTCTGGACTGCATTTATTTCTCTAGAGGTAATAAATACAAAGAAACAACAACACTAAGCTCCCCCCACTTTTGCTTTTCTCAAAGCCCAAGACTGTTTTGGAAATCAGAAGATATGAGGTATTTTCTCATTAATTTGCAAGGATCATGCTGAGGAATAGCATCATCGCATACCAGGATACAGAGAAAATGGCAAAGAGCAAGTAGTAAGAGAAGCAGCACCTAATTCAGGATTGACTCCATATTACTGTAACGGTTATTTACATTTTGATACTTGGTATTAAAATTAAATAAAATGCAACTGTGTTCACCTGTTTGTTTATACCTGACCATGTGTCAGTCATTGGGGTTGGACCAAATTATAGTTTTGGAAAGGGCCGTTGCACCTGGTGTGCAACTCTATGCTATTTTATTATGAAATGTATCTAAAAAAATGCATGGCTAACACAGTGAAGTGCTGAATTGGGTGAAATTTGTTTCTATCACTTAGTGACATGTCTGGGAAATTTTAAAATTCACTTAGATCATGAATAGCACTGCTCTGCAACACTTTTCCTGATGCAAACTTTCTGTAATATTCCTTGTTCTTTCAAAGGGCTAGGAGAAAAGTAGTCTTTCTCTTATTCTTGCTGTGGGATATATAATTGAGAAAAAGAGTGAAGATGAAGAAACATCCTCTCCTAGTCAGTCTAGCTGTAGGTATATGCTGAAACAGCCTTACAAACCTTGTTCATAGCACATCATCACCACTGTTATTTTGTTAGCTTCTTTAAAGAAATATTTGAAGCATATCTTACACTTGATTTGGGTACCTAAACAATTGACAGATTTCAATACAACGAATATATTCTGTCCTCCTATCTTGCACAACTTAAACCCTAATGTGCTTTGTTTTCTCTCAAAAATAGCTCTCAGTACTTCTGCAAACTGAAATATTTTGATTACCTAACTAATTGTAAGGAAAAAGTATTGAATTTCTGCTACAAAAGCATTTAGAGATTAGATAATAATTTGAGTGTCACTTCACAAAAACTGGGCATAAAAGACAAGCCTTCCCCAAGAATTGCTGCGGAGTAATCCTAATTAAGATTTGCACTTGAAATCCTGGGGTTTCAGCAGAACATTGATTATTCTTAAAATGGTGCTGCTCACAGCTAGTGGCAGAGTCAATAATATTGCAGCTAAATGTTTTCCATGTCAAATAACACCTCATGGGAAGGAATTGTTTATTAGTGAAGAAATTAAAATCTTAATTTTCTGTGATCTGGGGGAAAACAACAACAACAAAAAAGCAGAAATCGTAGGGTCTGCATTTACCTTCTGTTGTTGAAACCTGCAATAATTATATTTTAAAATTAAACTGTATTGCATTTTTTTGATTATAAAGGGTGGAAATGCTAAAGTTAATATGGTTTTCAGAATATGTAACATGCTATTTCAGTAGGTTACTATTCAAAACAAAATAACTGCAACCCTACTCTGTGAGAGTAGCCAAGGGGCAGGAATAAGTCTGTTGTGCTTAATGGGCATGCTGACTTGTCCCATCTGTTAGCAAGGATCACAAAAAGCTAGGGTCACCTTTTACAGCTGTGTTACAGGATGCTCAGAGAAAACAGCTGGTGGTGCAGACGCTCTTCTGGAGAAACAGTTTGGGGTGTAGTAGAGCTGGCACTTCCAGTATAAAGTCAGCAACAATTTACAGTTTGCTGCCGCTGGAGTGATGGGTATTGTTTGTGAGAGGATGGGAGTGCAGAGCTTCTGACAGAATCTGGTCAGAAGGACTCTTTGGGAGTGTCTGAGATCTACGTGGTACGTCAGTCTTTTCTTGCAGCTGGTAAGAATTCATGGCTCTACAAACATCTTGTGAAACTTAAGCTCCAAAGCATCCTAATTATGGCTTGATTATGTTCCTTCCTCCCCACCCCCCCTTCCTCCCTCCTTAATTGTTAGGAGGAAGGATAAGTTAAAGCCAGAGGCACTTTTATTTCTCTCTCCACGGAATTTTAGGTCCAGTTCCTTAGGAGCTGCAGTCACTATGCTTAATTATATTGTGCACAGGTATTAATGCTTTGTAGAGGGGAGTGAAACCATGGTCGCCTTTGCTCTGCTCAGTAGGTGTTGCTGTGTTGTGCAGAGAGCAGCTGTTGAAATGGTAGCAGTCTGATCAGTGACCCTTGTAGGACAGCTGCTCTGTTTTGCTGGTCTTGGGTAGCCCAGCACCACTGTTCTGTTACTGTCTCAACAACCTGTGCTTGATTTGAAGAACCCAATGGAGCTAGGGTATTCCTGTGCCCAGGAGGAAGATCTGGGCAGTTGACTTAGCAACACAGAAGCTCCTTCTGTCTTCAGTGACATGCAAAGCAGCCTTAAGGGAGAGTCAAATCCTATTGACAAATTGTCTGTGTTAATACTCTCTGGAAAGCCAAAGACATCTATCCTATTGATACAGTTTGCTTGAGTGGGATGAGTCTGAACATGCTGTAGAAAGCTGTAATGAGAAATCTGTTACATACTGCTTAAGTAAATGACAAAGAAGTGGTCATTAGAAATCTACCGAACAGTATGTTACATAGACGATATTTTATGTCAAATTCTTAACGTATTTTTTACTACAGGCAGTAGATAATAGATGTGAAACTTGCCTTCTTTTCTTCTTTCCTACTGTACACCCTTGAAACTTGTTCCCTGCTGGGTTTCATATGTGTGTACCCATAATAACATTCCTGGTTAGTGGCAAAACTCTCACAGCACTACAGGTTTCCCCGTGAAAGGGTTCATTAAATGCCAGCCAGTAATCCCATGGCATTTGCTAACATAATGCTGTAAAGCCAATCTGTTTCCCTTCCTTCTTGCTCTCTTCCTTTCAGAATAAATTTCTCAACAACCTCAGGAAAAAACTCAACATTAATGCTGACCAATCATTTCCAATAAGCCAAAAAAATAGAAGAGCCATATTCATTGACAAACTCTGAGCTATGTCACCTAGTGCTATGGAAACATGGATAACTACAGGTTATATTGCCAGTTAAAATAAATTCATAGCTATTTTACATTTTAATTCTTTGCAAAGAATCTAGAACATAATGGCAATTTGGATGCTATAGGAATCTGGCAAAAAATTGGTTTTATGAGATATTTATGTATTTTAGGTCTAGTATATTCCTTTTAATAAAATACACACTGCCTCCCACAGTTCTTGACAGCACACCTCAAGCAGCTGTTGAAAATCCACCTTGAGACAAACATCACATGTCAGGCCAACTCCTCCCACGATTACCACTCCAACCCGAAGCCACTTGGTACAGCACACAAATTGGTCAGATCTAGTTAGGGTGGGACTTCCAAGCAAGGCCAGGGCAGCTGGAAGATGAACATCTCTGTGCAAGCCCTGCCAGCAGCTTGCAGTAGGAACCTGGGTGCAGACTAGGAGAGGAAGGTGTCAGCACTGCTCCTTTAGCTGGTGGAGGAGTTTATCTAGCACAGTTGCAGCTACCGTGATGAGCAGTGAGATGAGGATGAGGACTGCATACGTCTGTATCAAACATTGACTTGAGAGAGGAGGGTAGCTTAGGTACCACATAGTTTTGATGGCAATGATAAATGCACCTGGTTAACACAGAGTTAAGCACAAAGTAAAATGAGAGACATTTCTAGAAGTACAGTAGATCTGCTAAGCATGCTGCCTTCCCCAAATGATAATGCAGCCACTCAGCTCACTTTCTAAATGCAGTCACATTTTGTTAGTTCAGGCTGTGGCAAAATGCCAGGGTAGGTGTTAATCAAAACTATAAATAAAATCAAATATGTGGAGGGAAATGGTGTAATAAAAATGTTTTCTCAAAACATACAAAGTGAAACTGTAAGGCACTTATCTTTTGTCAGGTTGGGAATTGCTTATTGCCATCTCAAAGCATTATTAAGGGGCTCAGGAAGGTTATTACTTAGCAACAGTGTCGTGAATTAAAGAAGTTGCCTAGGAAGTACTGTTACTTCCTTGCATTAGCTGCAGTAGTGGTTTTGTGTCTCATAACTTGTATTCGTTCTGTCATTACTGAAATATCAACATGTACAGGACTTCGGTGAAGCTGGTTGATGAGAGTTTCTATTCCTGAATGACAAGGATTAGCCAGTCCTCCATAAGATGTGCACAAAGCCGATAGCAACTGGTCCTTTCTGTCTTCAGGAGCTGGCAAAATACAAATCAGTACCTGATAAACCATTTGCAGTAGCCATGAAAGACTTTCACATAAGTGTTACATGAAATTCAAAGGTTTTCTTCTAATCCATTTTATCCCTGAAAACACTGGCCCTTATTTCCAGTAGTTGTAAAGTTTATGGGCGTTTTACTATCTCCAAATGGTAAAATGAGAGTCCAGTGACTCTCCAAAGTGGACTCTCCTAGCTGCCTTCCTATAACACACCACGAGTCACTTGTTGTTTCTCAGCTACAGTGGTGTGAAAGACTGAGCTAGAAGTCATATGATTCATCTGAAACCATACTATTATTGCAGAAATGAAGGATACTCCTTCAATTTCTTAGAGCATGTTCTCTTTGCAGTGGGTGTGATATAACCATGCACTTGGGAAATATCTTGGTGCTTTACTGAATTATGGGGATTATAGACTGGTGTCTCATGCAATTCAAAGCTTTGTTAAAGTAAATGTTCAAGTGTGCATGTGTGTGCACACAGTTGCACACAAGTTGTCTTCTTCTGTTCTATTAAGGTCTTTTTGCACTTTTGTAGTGTTTAATGATGTTCTTTTACCTTTGTATCAACTTCTTTGCACCTTCAGAGGCTGCAATAGAGAATGTAGATTACTTTGTGTGTATGACATATGTTCTTACAGGCATACAGGTAAGCATATCCAATAAGCTGTTTCTATTTTCTAAGTGACTATGGGAAACATTATTGCATATATTTTGTATTTTTTTAGTTGTTGTCTACAAAAACAGTTAAAAACAAAAATTTTGAAAAGATTGAGGTTTTGCAGAATTTTATCATAATCATGAATCACGCAGGGTTTTTTTGCAAACTCTGGTTTACATATGGAAGTATGATAGCAATCAACCACAAGCTACTTCTTTTGCAGGCATTTCACTTTTTAAAGGAAATATTTTTTATCAATGACAGTAAAGCAGAAATTCATGTGGTTTCAAAATACACCATTAGTTCAAAACAGTTCTTATGTTTTGATCTAGTCCTTTGCTTTCAAAATAATTTCTGAACACAGTTTGGTGAAAAATTTTGTATAAGTTGAACTTTGGGGATTCATAGGCCTTTTTGGAGATGAATTGTTTGATAAAATTAGTCATGGCTTATAAAGATTTTCTCTATAGAATAGACATTCAGAGTAGTCTTTTCCTGCTTTATTTCAGCATGCCCGTTAAACTGGTATTAAAAATTTAAACATGACATTTGAAAAAACTAATGCAAAATATGTGTATACAATGGACACAATGAAGATCTTATGAGGAGTTTTTGTGTTGTTTTAAGTGCATATGGCAATGTAAAATGTCATAGAATCATAGAATGGCTTGTGTAGAAAGGGGTCTTAAAGATCACTGGGTTCCAACCACTTTCTAGACCAGGTTTTCCAAGGCCCATCCAACCTGGCCTTGAACACTGCCAGGGATGGGGCATCCCCAGCTTCTCTGGACAACCTGTTCTAGTGTCTGGCTACCCTCACGGTAAAGAATTTCTTCCTAATGTCTAATCTAAAACTCCCCTCTTTCAGTGTAAAGCCATTCCCCCTTGTCCTGTCATTACATGGCCTTGTAAAAAGTCCCTCTCCAGTTCTCCCAGAAGCCCCCTTTAGGTACTGGAAGGCTGCTCTAGATTTCCCCGGAGCCATCTCTTTTCCAGGCTGAACAATTCCAATTCTCTAAGCCTTTCTTCATAAGGAGAGGTGCTCTATCTTTCTAATCATCTTCGTGGCCTCCCCCGGACTCACTCCAACAGGTAAAAAGTCCCTCTCCAGTTCTCCCAGAAGCCCCCTTTAGGTACTGGAAGGCTGCTCTAGATTTCCCCGGAGCCATGTCTTTTCCAGGCTGAACAATTCCAATTCTCTAAGCCTTTCTTCATAAGGAGAGGTGCTCTATCTTTCTAATCATCTTCGTGGCCTCCCCCGGACTCACTCCAACAGGTTCCTGTCCTTCCTGTGCTGAGGCCCCAGAGCTGGACACAGTACTCCGGGTGGGGTGTCCCCAGAGCAGAATAGATAGGAATGAAACTTACATATCCACTTTACTATAGTTCTGATTTATTATTCATTTATATGGACATAGCACATAGCATATCTGGAAATACAGTACAAATATTTCAATCCCCTGTTCATTTATCTCCTACTGAATCAGTAGGAAGTTTGGGGCATGAACTCACCCCAAAACTTTTAAAATGCAGGAGTTTCACAATTATTCTGTTAATATTATATTTGTCAGTATATTGTATCATATATGTGTGGGTATCTGAGTGCATGTGCACTTAGACATACTTGGATGCTGTGGACAAAATATTCAGGGTGAGACAAAGCAACTCCAGAATTAATGTTGGAATTTTTTTTATTTCTAACTTTTATTTCTTTAATGTTTGCTTAGATGGACAAACCCAATTTTGAAAAAGGGTTACAGACGACGGTTGGAGCTGTCAGATATTTATCAAATCCCTTCTGCAGACTCTGCTGATAATCTTTCTGAAAAACTGGAAAGGTATGAAAGATTAATTAAATAAATTTTTTTCAGGAGGCACATTGCAATTTTCATTGCAAAGCTTTTTGATGAAATGTTTAAATAGTGTTGGGTGCAAGCTGACTGCACACGGTTGTACTTTGGACGTGATTGGGATCCCTGGTGCAGATGTACCACCTAGATGGTCTAAACTACGATATGCAGGTACCTGTGATATCTGCCACTGATCACAGAACCACAGAATATGCTGAGTTAGAAGGGGCTCATAAAGATCATCAAGTCCAATTCCTCACCCTAAAGAGGACATCCCCAAGAATCACACCGTGTGCCCAAGAGTATTGCCCAAATGCTTCTTGAATTCTGTCAGCCTTGGTGCTGTGACCACTTCCCTGGGGTGCCCAAACACCCTCTGTGTGAAGAACCTTTTTCTTGATATCCAACCTAAACCTCCCTGACACAACTTCAGGCCATTCCCTCAGGTCCTGTCCCTGGTCACCTCAGAGAAGAGATCACTGTCTGCCCCTCCTCCTCCCTTCATGAGGAAGTTGTAACTGCAGTGAGGTCTCCCCTCAGTCTCCTCTTCTCCAGGCTGAACAGACCAAGTGACCTGAGCTGCTCCTCATACAGCTTCCCCTCCAGGCCCTTCACCATCTTTGTGGCCCTGCTTTGGACACTCTCTAATAGCTTTATATCTATTAATATCTATATATTGTGGCACCCAAAACTGCCCACAATATTCAAGGTGAGGCCACATCAGTGCAGAGTAGGGCTGGACAACCACCTCCCCCTTGCCCGGCTGCTGATGCTGTGCCTGATGCACCCCAGGACATGGGTGGCCCTCCTGGCTGCCAGGGCATTGCTGCTCAAATTCAACTTGCCACTGGCCAGGACCCCCAAGCCCTTTTTCCATGGTGCTACTTTCCAGTATCTCATTCCTCAGTCTGTCTGTGCATCCAGGGTTGCCCCATCCCCGGTGCAGAATCCGGCACTTTCCAATGCTGAACTTCATATGATTGGTGATTGCCCTGCTCTCTAATTTGTTGAGGTCTCTCCACAGGGCCTCCCTGCCTTCAAGGGAGTCAACAGCTCCTCCCAGTTTTGTATCCTCTGCAAACTTGCTCAGTATCCCTTCCTGTCCTGCTTCCGAGTCGTTCATGAGGTTGATGAAGAGCCCAGGGACAAGGATGGAGCCCTGTGGAACCCCACTAGGGACAGGTCACCAGTCTGACATCACCCCACTCACTATAACCCTTTGTGCCCGACCCATGAGCCAGCTGCTCACCCACTGCATAAAGTGTTTATCCAGCTGTGGGATGGACATTTTTTCCAGAAGGATCCTGTGACAGAAAGTATCAAAAGCTTTACTGAAATTCAAAAAGATCACATCTACTGTCTTCCCTTGGTCAGCTGGGTGGGTTACCTTGCCATAAAAGGAAATCAGGCTCGATAAGCAGGACTTTCTTCTCATGAAGCTGTGACCGATGACTGCGTTGTCTTTCAGATGTTTTTCAATACCTCCCAGAATAATCTTCTCCATAATGCTGTCAGGCACTGAAGTGAGACTGACAGGCCTGTATTTTCTGGGGTCCTCCTTCTTGCCCTTCTTGAAAACTGGGACAACATTTGCTAGCTTCCAGTCAGCTGGGACTGCTCCAGATTCCCAAGACCACTCAAATGTCATCGAGAGAGGTTTTGTGATGACATCAACCAGCTCTTTGAGGATTCTCAGATGAATCCCATTAGGCACCATAGATTTGTAGAGATCCAGCTGGAGCAGCAGATCCCGCACAATTTCAGGGTGATGAATGAGGCTAGACTCAGAGTTTCAATGTTGGTTCCCTGAAAAGGGAGACAGCAGAAATGCTGTTCTTCCTTCCCAAAATAACCTTGTAAAACCTTGGTTTTCTTCAACAAAATAACATTCCTAATTTCCTTTGACACCACTGTAGACAGACCAATTGTTTCTGCAGAAATCGTACTCTGACTTTTGTCATTTAAGCTTTCACTCTTCTTTACCCTATTTCAGTGGGTCCTAATTTAGAAACTGTGCTGCACTTGTGACTAACTCTTACCATAGAGGTGCCTAAATCCATTCCCTCTCTACCAACAAATGGTGTAGCTTTCACTGGTGTTTCAGAGCAGCTTACATCTGCCCTGTTGTGCCCATCCAGTCAATTGTAATTTCAGTGTGGCATAAGTATTCCAAACCAGTGGAATTTATTGAGAACACTGGTATGCTTAATGCATTTTGATAGTTTATAAATGAAATATTCTGGCTATCTAATATTCTGTTGAAAAATGGAGAAAATAGTTAGTTGAGGAAATTCTCAGGAGTGCTTTAATCTGTGAGTTGAATTTTGCTGAAATATATGTTCTCTGTATACAGCATTGCTTCTGATCTACAATTTATTATTGAGAAGAAAGTTATTGTCCCAGCAACAAGGTTAAAAATAGTGCTGTGCTGTAGAAAAGTCACATTTTTGATGCTTTGTTGGTGCTTTCTTTTTTGCAAGACTGGAAGAGCTCCAAAACATTTATTTGCCTATTATTGTACTTTGGTTTTAAGTACAGCAGGTTTCTTTAAAACATACAATGTGACCTTTTCGTGAAATAATTCCCTGCAGGGTGATGTATGACCAAGTATTTAAAACTACCAAATATGTGGCTGAATTAGGTTTGAACTTTTCTTGATCTATCAAGTCCTTGAAGGCCAGATCCTTGGGGTCTCTGCAAAGCTTTCTTTCATTAGCCACCTTAGCTAAATCTCCTTGGATATGCTTGAGTGAATTGAAGTATGTCACAGACACAGACCCATGTATTTGCTCACACAACTTAATGGTTCTGTCTTTGGTTTCTTTTCAGAGAATGGGACAGGGAGCTGGCAACTTCAAAGAAGAAACCCAAACTCATTAATGCTCTTCGACGATGCTTTTTCTGGAAATTTATGTTCTATGGAATAATTTTATATTTAGGGGTAAGAATTGTTCTCCTCTTCAGTAAGGTTACAGTATTCCTTAAATAGATCCAAGTTTTAGGGACTGCTAAATTAATACACAATATTGTGAATAGCTACAGATTTATCCTGTGTATTGCTTGCAAAGGTGATAAATACAGAGATGTATTCAGGGGCTTTCATTAAAAAAAGTATTTTCTGATAATATCTTAATATTTTTAAAACATACATATTAATAGTTTTTAAATGTTTCTAGTGCTGTTAGTGCTCCCAAGTGTGTGATCAGGAACTTGATGTGAAAGTCTGAATTGTTTATGTTTATCACCTTTCCAGCATGTTAGGTAGGATTACCTTGACTTACCAAATGCCACCTGTTTGTTTGACAATCCTATCACTGGAGTTAAAAGCTGTGAAAATAATTTATTGCTAATGGTGTCTCACTAGGTATGTTGTGTAGCTAGACTGTAAATCTGAAAATTGCTGTTAACCAATATGCACGTTAAATATCTGTGTTACTTCCAAGCTTCTGTGATTTAGTAGTAAAAAAGAGAGCGTATCACCTCTATAAGGAGGGGAAGGCAACTTGGGACTGTTGGTTGTTGGTGATGGACCAAAGGATTTTGTGATGTTATGAAGGGAGAAAATTAGAAGAGCTAAAACCAAATTGTAACTGAATTTGGCCACTGCAGTTAAACACAGCAAAAAATGGTTTCTATAAATACATTGGCAGCAAAAGGAAGGCTAAGGAGAGTTTCCATTCTTTGAGGGATGCAGGGAGTAGTGTAGTGTCAGGGGGATACCCTTTAGGTAATGGACCCTAAATTATCTTTGTCCAGGTAGGGCAGTTAACTATCTAGGACAGGAGCTCTTGCTATGTAAGGGGCTGCATGATAACCCTTCTCTCTCTAATCTTTCACCATTTTTGTCGGCTCTTCTCTGGGATGACATCTTGTATCTGTGGACCCCTACTCAATCATGTCTTTTATGTGCTTCTGTGATGTCATTACTGCCTTTAGATTTTAAACTTTTTTACTCACCGGGCCACCAACTCCTTATTCATGATAGGTTTGTTTTTAAAAAAAAAACCCAGCAACAAAACGGTTGTACAAATATAGCCTACTGTAGTAGCTCTTCCTGCAGAGTCTGCCAGCCAGAACCTTTGCACTAATGCATTCCTGTTAAAAGTTAAGCAGTGTCTGAGGGCTTTTGCAGGCAGTCTTGAGGATAACACTCTTCCCCAAAGTTTAGGCAATGTGTGTGGGCATGCATGTGCAGGGTTGATTTATCCTTGTGGACTTTTTTAATGGAGTACAATTTTAGACAGGATGAGGACAGAACAAGACTGCAGGATTTTTGAGTCATATTCTTTGGTTGCGTGTATGGGTTTTTAAAAAAATATCTTTAAGAAATCACAGATATGTGCAATTAAACACATAGTAAACAAATCTACACCTTTCACAATGAACATGGAAAGATTGATTAAATCTTAGTTTCTTGATTCTATTCTCATTAGTCTTCATGGTATTTAAAGCTGCTTCATTTTGTTGAAGAGGAATTGTAAAAAAATGAAATTGCTCCTTAAGCTGCTGGTGTTCTTTGCAGGCCTTGCTCACGGAAATTAATGGGAGCTTTGCCATTAATTTGAAAGGGGACAGGATGTTGTGCCGTACTGGCATAGGTGTAACCAAGTTGTCTGTTCTTTTGAACTTCATTTTCCTTTCAGCTCTTCTCTTGTCTAATCTCTGAGCCATTTTCATGGCATCTTTCTTGGACTGTGGTTTAAACTCTGTTGACATCCCTGCTTTTTGTGTCGTTGTCCTTTCAACTGGCATCACAGCTTTGCTCTCATTAGGTCTAGCCTTTTTTCCATCTCTCCCTTGTCCCTGATGTGCTGTAGGTAATGATGTTATTGCCGGGTGGACACTTGTGCTCTGGCCACCTAGAGTACTACAACTCCCCCTCATAAATAGTGTTATGTTAGGCCCATTGAGTTCTGGACTTAATGTATCTGCTCCCCTGCTGTTTGAGACAGTTTCTATTCTTCACCCCATCAGAATATGAGTCTTGCCATTTAAGAAGAGGTGTTACTGTGGTGAAAGAAAAATCTTTCTTTTTAGCTTGATAACTGCTAACTAACTAGGTACTTTGCTGTGAGGATCAGTTTGATTCTATTTGAATTTTGGTCTTATATTTATTGCCATGAAATGTCCACTCAGGCATAACAGCTGCTAACATTAGCTTAGAAGTGGTTTTAGTATCATATCCCAAAGGACCCTAATGAGGATTTCCTGAAGTTCTCGCATATGGGTCACGGGTGTGAGTGAGGAGGCAGAGAGGGAAGCACTTGTTGGGCATATGCCAAAAAGAGATGTGCATTATTGTCTTCAAATGCAGAGTGTTTGAACATATGGGGGATACGTGTAACATAAAAGTTGCATAAGAATAATCATACCCGGTCAGATTAGCACAATATCCTGTGTCATAATCTCATTTCTCTTCAGATCTTTGCTCTTGTAGTTAAGATTTCTGTGAGGGGTACATTTATAGGTTTCTCAGTGGCCTATGATGAATGCAGAGGGAAGAACAAGGACAGGTAAAGGCAAAACATGACTCTTGAAAATGGAATTTTCTGTTAGGTGTACAAATTCCGTTCTTTTTTTTAGGCAGGTTGTTCTAATCAGTTTATTCATATTTACATCAATGGGTAATTTTGAGTTTACAAGAGGAGAAATGAAAACCAGGTAGTTCTGCTTTGATTTGTATGTAGACTAGATAATATCTTTGGTAAGCAAACTGATAAATCTCCATTGTAAACCAGTGTACTTTTATGCCCCGTGAGATAGCGTATGACTTGGCTTATTGCCAGCCACTATTCTAGTCTGCAAATCTTTTTTTGCAGCAAGCTCGGAATGTATGCAATACATTTATAGTCACAACAAACACAGCAGCAGAACATGTCATTTTCACTGGAATAAAAGTAAACACACAAAAAATTTTTGCTATTTTAAGCCTATATAGAAAAGCTTATCTTGGAATCTTCAAGAATATGAAAGCACTGTATTGTCCTTGAGAGGTGAATGTTTTGTGAGTTTTGGGGAGCCTTGGTTTGACGCTTTGGGATGCATATGGTCTAAGCACAGCTGTCTTGGGTCATGTGTTTTTTAATAAACACTCCTCCCTTTGCCTACTAATAACACTAAAGTCTTTGTCAAAGCTGGCTCCTGATTCACAGCATTTGGGTTGGGGCAGAGCAGTGTTTGATTTGGGTAATGTAGCACATAGCACAGGAATGATGTTTGAGGTGTAAAATTCTACGTCTTCTGTGGAAAAAGTCAATGTTGAATATCAGCTCCACCAACAGTGACATTCAAAAGGGATTACAGTACAGGTTGTAGAAGTACTTGGGATTGCTTTTGTATAAGAGAACTCAAAGGAGAAGAAAAAAAATTAAAGGGGATTTATCTAATCTATTTATCACAGTAGAACATTAATTACAGCTAAACTTCACCAGTTCCCTTTTCCAAGTCTCTAGGGTGCTCTGTGTGGTTTTCATCTGGAAGGCAGTACTAATAACTTTTTGGCAGCATTTAACACATCTCTGTAAAAAAGAATTCAGTAGTGTCTTGTTACTTTGGAAGTATCAGATGCTTTCTGCTGCAACACAATAAAAAGAAGGATAAGGAGATGCATTTCAGTTCATAGCACTATGTAGTTTTAAACTGAACATAACATGAAGCAAGTGAAGCAAAGGAGCACATACATACTTCATGTCCTTCGGAAGCTTGTGCAGAAGACGAAGCAAAATGTTAGACCACTGCACATGGGTGATCTTTGCAGTTCTTTGGGAAAGACTGGGTAAGGAAAGAGGAGGCAAGAGGCAGAGATGGAAAAAGATGAGGTTAGAGGAGTGAAAGTATGGGAATGATGGGGCAGGGAGCGAAATGGAAGGCATAGGTGAGGTAATTCTGGTGGGGTTTAATTACAATGGCAAAGGAGACTGAGGACAAATGTAATAACAGACTAAAGTCAGGGCTTTAGCAAATCATTTGGATACCTTGTAGTTTAGTGGTTTGACCTTACCTCCTTCTCCTTTCCTGCCCTGGATCTCTACTGTGCTGCTCATCCCTGGATGGGAAAGGCTGGGCCTCCAGTGCAGGAGGGACTGTTTTCTCTCTAGGACTTTTATTAAACTTGCTTCCCCTACCATTTACTCCCTCTCCTCCTGCTTTTTGTTAAAAAACTGGATATGCTGTCTAGAAATGTTGAGTAGGATGATCCAATTATTTATACTTTTATTCTGTTGATATTTCCGTTTATTTTTGGTTTTAGCTGTATTCTCACTGTCTTGTGAGAATGGTGGTGCTCATTTTGGGAGTTCTGAGGCTTCCTGTGTCCTGTAAGTCCAGTAAAATGCAGTGAGAACTGTTCCCTAGGGACCAAAACAGAGATCCAGCCAGGTAAACTGGATTCAGTCATGTGATACAACTAGTCCATTACAACTCTGTAAAGTAAATGTGGAAGCTAATCTAAGTTGTCACTTCTGTGGAAAATGATCAAACAAAATTTATGAGCTAGATTTGCTTTGGTGGAGTTGCAGGAGCATCACAGACTTAGACAGCAGTGAGTTGTCTGCTCTCCTGTGCAATTACTGCAATTTTCTGTGGTTTGCACAGCAAACAAGCCTGACTTCCTCATTTAAGATATAAAACTTTAAATCTCGTTTGGTAGGACTTGAAATTGAAATGTTAGCCGTTTTGAAAAAAAATTAACAAACTGCTGACCAAATTTTTTTTCTTGTTTCCCTCTACAGGAAGTGACAAAATCAGTGCAACCCCTTCTGCTGGGGAGGATAATAGCTTCCTATGATCCCGACAACTCTGATGAAAGATCCATAGCCTACTACCTGGGCATTGGCTTGTGCCTTCTCTTCTTTGTGAGAACGCTACTTATTCACCCTGCTGTATTTGGTCTTCACCATATTGGAATGCAAATGAGGATAGCTATGTTTAGCTTGATTTATAAGAAGGTAATTGTTTCATTTACACTCTAAGCCAAGCCTCTGTCTGTAGCCTATGTAACTTTTAGGGTACTTTGTTGAAAGACTGATAGTTTTGTTTAGGTACACAAAGTACACAGAAGAATAATGGGGCTAACAGTTTCTGACAGCTCTCCATCTCCCAGTCCAAAGAATTAAATACCTGTCTACAGCTGGTTTGACTGAAATCAGTCTCTGTGAGTTCAGACTTGCTGGATATGTGGTGAGATGCCTTAATTGTTCTACCACTGTGCTCCTGTTAAAAATGTGTACTGCAAAGGAAGAATAACATGCTGGTGGCCAAAGAATATCTTCAAGAGAGAATTAGAGGTGAAGATTTAAAGAATAAATGTAACATTGAAGGGATTGAGTTTGAATGATACTGTGTGACATCTCTATAGCATGAAGAGTCAACCCATCACATGTTCAAAAATACAAAGATTTAAAAAGTTACTTGGTTTTACCAATACCCAAAGCAGCTAATTTAAACAAACATGTTAGTTATTCTAGTATAAAGCTCACAGTGAAAGCATCTTTCAGAAATATTTGTCAAGAGGGGCAACAGTAGGAGATTTTTGAGGATGCACAGCAGCACACTGCATGCATGCTTAATTAAAACTCGCATTTGCATATATATCTATATCCATAAAATATTCAACAGAAAGCAAGGAGTAAGTCAATAAATCAATATTTTTAAAGCAATTTAATGGCTATATTGAATTCAAGTGACATAAATAACAAGTTTAATGAGACTTTCTTTATAGCATAAACAGATAAGTGGATTATTATTTATACTACTCTACCATTGCTTATTATTTTTATCTTTATTTATTCTGTTTTATGGAGATAACTTAGATGACCATTTTTATATGGTTTTGTTTTCTTTTACAGATCTTAAAACTGTCAAGCAGAGTTCTAGATAAAATAAGTACTGGACAATTGGTCAGTCTTCTTTCCAACAATCTGAACAAATTTGATGAGGTGCGTCATCAGTTGTTTAAATCACTTGGTGATCCATCAAATACAAATGTAATCCTTCAAGCTGTTCATGACAGATATTAAGGAAGGAAGGTGCATAAATGAAGAACTGCGCTGAGTGCTCATTGAAGACTAAATGCTCATTCATTACTTTAAGAAAATGTGTTGGCACATGGTCATAGAAATGCTCATTCTGATACTTATGAAATCCTTTCTCTCCTATGCTAGTTAGAAGAGGAAGCCTAAAAAACAGTTACATCATATAAACATGTTTGTTCTGCAGTCCAGTGAGAACCTGCCAGGAAATCTCTGGGTTAAACAGCTGGTTTCAAAGAAGTCAGAACTAGCTGGTTCAACCCTTTCATCCTACTTCCTGATGACTGTATCTTTTTACTAAGGTGATCCAGTCCATTTCTGTCATTGAACAAGCCATGAGGTTCAGCCTCCTGTTCCTATTATTACCCAGTCCACTCAAAGGGACTGTTGATTGAAGACTGTGTTAGGAAGTCTTAGACATCCGTCTTAGAAAATCTTACAGAGTCTTCTGTAAAACTTCTTTTTTGTTAGAGACTACAGTAAATCCCTGCTAATGCCTTTAGGAACTGGAAACTCTATGAACTTCTGTTCTTCGTGTGTGTTTAATTGGCCCTTTGGTGCTATAAGATTTTCTTCCCGTGAAAGACACAAGATCAGAGAGACTAGACACGTGGCTGGAACTGCAGGGTGTGTTTACTTTAAGCTCTGTATGACTATACCGAGTAAAGTCAGCTAGTGCTGCACAAGGCGAGTGGCCTGTCATTGCAGCAGTGTGGCTGCACTAACACAGACTCCTGTGCACCTGATCACGGGATTCACTCCAAAACCTCCTGAATGCGAGGGAATGTGACTGAAGTAGGCGGCAATCTGCTTTGAATTAGTTGTGTTCATACAACAGCCATCTCTTCACCCAAGTAATATTTGCCTTCTGTATCAGATTAACATGCTCTCAGAAGATTCTTACATGTATTTTTCTCATCTTACAGTGGTTGAAAAAGCCAGCATTGATGCCAAATTTGGTTTACTTTTACAAAGCTGTGACTTTTCCTCATGCGTATACATAACAAAGAGACAATTGCAGATTGAACTTTGCCTTAGAAAAATCAAAGTTTAGGTGCGGAATGTATGTGTATTACTGCACTGTCATCATAATTAACACCCAGAATGCTATGTGCTCATGATTACAAGTCCTCCTTTATAAACTTGTTTTTCTGCTGGAAATATTTGTACCATTCTACATTACATTTTTCAAAGTGTCACTTTAATGACTACTTCCTTTTCTTGTCATTTTCGGAGCACATCTCTAACTTTGATTATTATTTTCTACTGTGGCCTTCCATAGGGTCTTGCTCTGGCTCATTTTGTATGGATTGCACCATTACAAGTGGCACTGCTGATGGGATTGCTCTGGGATATGTTAGAAGCTTCTGCATTTTCTGGACTTGCTTTTCTAATAGTCGTGGTTTTATTCCAAGCCTGGCTGGGACAAATGATGATGAAATACAGGTGAGAAGAATGTTCTAAAATATTTCACTATATTTTCCTGAAACACATTGGTTTTAAGAAGTTTAAACCACTTGATTAAGGGACTCTGGTTAGGACATTGCATAGGATGTTTGCAAAGAGTGTTTTCTGTGTACGGAAAGTTACAGACAAAACTTTACTTATTCAGAAGCAGGTGTCTAGATTTAAAAAAGTGAAAAGTCTAACATGGAGTAAATAGTGATAAAATTAGATTTAGCATTAAATCTAGAATTTTTAGAATTAAAACTCCTTGTTAATTGCTTGATTTATTCTTTTTTGAGTTTGCATTTTCTCATTTTAAAAGAATTACGGGATTTATAATAATTCCTTCTACATTCTTCATAATAATTCTGTTAAAGTAAACATTTTAAGCAGAGGCATTTATGGAAGCTGTTTTCATAGGATATAATGGGATACAACCTAACTATGCAGGATGAAAAAGATGAAAATTGACCTATTGTCTTTTTACTTTGTAGGAATAAGAGAGCGGGAAAGATCAATGAGAGACTTGTCATCACCTCAGAAATAATTGAAAATATACAGTCAGTTAAAGCCTATTGTTGGGAAGATGCAATGGAAAAAATGATTGAAAACATCCGTGAGTAAGTGTGCTCATTTGTTACACAATTTTTTTATGTGCTCAGAAAAAAAAAAATTAGGTGGCTATGAACATCATCTGTGGTCATGTTAGTTAAGAAGTAAAGCAACAACTATTCATCTTCAATAAAGTAACCATGCATTCCCACACTCCAGATTGGTTTTTTTTCCCAATTTTTTTTTCAAGTTTACTATGGAGGTGAGAGGTTTTTTTTTTTTATTTGCTTCCTCATTTGTTATAATGATGTTTCAGTGGTTAGTTTGCGCAGGTAAAACAATTGTGGGATGTGTGTTTGTTTCTGGCCAACCCTGTCCTCATCCTAACATAAAAAGCCCTTTTGTGACGGTTACTTAAGGCTTAACAGACGTCCCTATTCTGTGGTGAAGGAAACAATATGAATCCTGTGCAGTCATTTTCTGAGAAATGAAATAAAGCTGGCTATAAAATTTGCATACAAGCTGTGAAAGGAATGGAGCAGATTAATGTATTTATCTTGCACATTTACATTAACATTTATTGTCCGTAGATGGCCTCATAGAATGCTTATCTCCTCAATTAATACCAGGATTGAACTGTAACTACCAGACCTGATAGAGAAAGGAGGTAAAAGTTAGCTGAGACCTGTGAGAAGGAAGTCTTTGTTACCAGCAAGGAGTTCTGGGGAAAGGGAGGAGAAGTGACATATTGATTGATGGGTGACACTGCAATAAAGGTCTCCCATGTGTCCCATGTGTTTGTTTAGTCCTTTACAGAGAAATAAAATTGTGTGCCAGGTGTGTGATTGGGAAAATAAAAGAAACATAAGTGTCATATTATCATGTAAATAACAGACATGAAATTATATTGTTCCACAAACACCTTGTTCAGCTGCTTTCTGAAAGACAATCCAGGGAAAGTGTTCTTTACCATTAGAATTTGCAATTATTTACTACAAACAATTAGAGAAAACTCAGTCTGAATCCAGGTCATGAGTGCTAGCTCGAGGATGGAACTAGTTTAGGATTTGCATGATGTCACTAGTCACATGTCTTGCTTTTGGGAAATTTGAGAGCACATCATGCTAGCAAATCCTGTAGAAATTAATTAAATAAACTGTAGTCCACAAACTGGTCACAGAAACCTGGAAATTGGACTGTTATTTTATTATCTTTATTTTCTATAATAATTTATAGTAAATTTTGTAATGCTGCAGTTAATTTTTATTGTATGATGCATGGATTTTTAAAAGACAAGAATGCTAGCAATATTACAAGATCAGAATAATTCTCCTATGAAGAAAGGCTGAGATAATTGGGATTATTCAGCCTGAAGAAGAGAAGGCATTGGGCAAACCTTATTGTGGCCTTTCAGTACCTGAAGGGAGTCTATAAGAAATCAGTAGAGGGATGTTTTGCAAGGGTACATAGTGATAGGACGAAGGGGAATGCCTTTGTACTGAAGGAAGGTAGATTTAGATTAGATATTAGAAAGCAGTTCTTCCCTATGAGGGTGTTGAGGCACTGGAACTGGTTGCCCAGAAAAGCTGTGAATGCCCCATCCCTGAAAGTGTTCAAGGTCGGGCTGGATGGGGCTTGGACCAGCCTGGTTTAGTGGAAGGTGTCCCTGCTTATGGCCAGAGGGTTGGAACTGGATGATCTTTAAGGTTCCTTCCAACCCAAACCATCCTATAATTCTATGATTCTTCTGTATTTTTTTGAGTCATCCAGCAGGTCACTTGGTGAAGAAGTCACCAGAGCAGGTCAACCCAGGAATATCAGTTTCAATTGAATTTGGCTGCTGAACCAGCTCTGCCAGACCTCCCCATCATCTGGCTTGTTAAGCTGCTAGAAAACAAGACCTTGAGCTTGAAGCCATGTCTGTGTTTTAGCCAGTGTGTTGTAACTCAGTCATCACAAAACCATTTTTGCATGCTGGCATTTTCTGACACAACCCAGTTTAATCAGCTTCAGACACACCAATATGGGCTGTCTAGTGCGTGCCCTCTTAAGTCTGCGCTGAAAATAACTGTTCATGACAGGTGCCTGAATAAACATACCTGCACTCCTATGGGCTATGCAATGTATTCAGAGAAGCAAGAAAACACCCCACCAAACTGTTCCTCTGAACCATAGCACAGCACTGGAGAGGGTGAAGGTTGGAAGTATATGTACTTTGCCAGCAGAGACACATCTTTATGTGAAGTGAAGGATCTCAAGCTTATGTATTTAGTAGTGGTTCCTGCAACATCACTGCAAAAACAGGCATACACAGGCGTACACTCTGTATGTGCACAAGGCTCGGAGGGTCCCTTACATCTCTTTCCAAGTACCCATATTGCATCAGCAAGACCTATCCCAAGTGAGTGTGTAATCTACAGAGCTTTCAAGTCAGACAGAAACACCTCTGGAAAACTTTTGCTTGTGGCTGCGTCATTCTGTGGCTGGTACTTGGGAACATACTGAAAAGGGTTAGTGCTTTCATTCTCCCTCTTTGGAGCAGGGCTGTGTTCTTCAGCACTGGGGTGTTAATTTCTGCCGGCCAGGCTGTTCCCAGCCTGGCCTGCAGGTTAACGGGGTCCGAGCCCGCGTGAACCAGCGACTGAATTGATGGTAACTGAGGTTTGCGTGCCTCAGTTTACCAGTGCAGCCCAACGCCTCCTCACAGCATGTAGGCATGCTGTAGCCAGCAGCGGAAGGTACGGAGAAAAGAGTGGAAACTCTGTCAGCTGCATTCCAAGTTTATTTTCTCCTGCCCTCGAGAGGGCAGGGGCCAGTTAGCTTGAAGGGGAGCTAAAGCAGAGAGACCCCGGTTGTTCTCTCGCAGAGAGTTTTAAGGTGTTACATCATCAGGTAGAGATAACAGAATGAACCAATCATGAAAGAAGGTACATGATAGTAAACCAATAAAGACCCCTCAGGGGAGGAACAAAATCAAACTAACAAGTAACAAGACAGCTAGAGGGTATTTCAAACCACGCTGACCTGTTACTGGATTTGAAACTTCTGTGAGTGACATGCAAGGGGTATATTGCTATGCTATAGGACAGCAACACTGGGGGTCCTTTTGATAGCTTCTAGCCAGACATTTGTGTGGGACTGGATGAGCACCAAGTCCCAAAATCTTTGTCATACGTATTCGGTGCTGCCACTCGCAGTTTCATACAAGCTCTGCAGGGACTTACAAGGCCCTTTCTCCCGGGGAGTAGCTCTATCAAGGTGGTGACTTGTGTGTCTGGGTATTTTATTCAGGCTTCTCTTGTGAAATACAGACTTAAAAAGAAATGCTAGGCACTGCTCCAAAATGGGCTGACCTCAGATTTTCTGTCAGGGATTTTTAAGATCTCTTTGGCTGACAAAAGTTGGTAGGATGCTGGATGCACATAGAAGTCTCATGCATGTGTGATGGGCAGCTGAAGGGGTGTTTCATACAGCACCAATGTGGATGAACTTTGGATGCAGACACTGGGTCAGGATAAGAAGACACATAAAGGTTATGGTGCTCAGCCTTGCAACACCAGGTCTTGCCATCAGCGATGTGACTGCACACTTCTGCATGGTATTCCAGTGCTTATAGCACTCACCCAGTGAATGGACATCGTGGGGTCTAGCACCATCTCTAGCCCCTGTTAATTGCTCTTGCAGGGGAGCAACTGGTCTGTCTCCGCAGCAGAGGTGCTTCTCTCCAGGCAAAACTGAGCTGCAGGGCACCTGGGGGATGTAAAGTGAACAGGGTCAAAATGAGCAGTCAATAGAAATCTTCAGCATTGTGAGTTAGAGCCCTCAACTCAGAAAATTATTTCTATCCCCTGGATTATTTATCTTTTTATTTAATAGCTTGCTATAAGATGCATAGACCTTGTGAAAACAGCTAGGGGTAATCACTGATTGCATTCCTGACTGCACAGGAGTCAGTAAACTTCTCTGTTGACTGAGCTTCTATGGAGAAAGGAAGGTGGAGAGAAGACTCCCTGCCTTCTACCTCTTCAAACTGAGGTTAAGTGACACCTTAGTTCACGAGTGAAGCTGTTAGTAGGTTGCCACGTGGAAGAAGGTGACCTTATTATCAGGCTGTCTATAGTAAGGTTTTTCTATGGTAACATAGAGCCATTCTGGCATTTCACAGTATCTTTTTTTTAGGGGAGTTATGCATCTAAATGACCAGATAAGTATGGGATGATACTTCCGGGAGTGCATCACATACCACAGTGTTAGATGCTTAAGGTTGGTTGTGCCAGGAATTGTAGAGGCTTGTGGTTTATTTGGTATCCAGTCATGACAGATTATTGTTATTTTGTCTGACATCTCTGAACACTGATGTCAAAATTTGACTCTAATGATTTGTAAGGCCCAAAAATAATTTGGAGTCTTACTTTCTAGCTGCATTTCTAGAAAATAAGAAGGATGAGTGAGCCTCTGAGTTAATTGTTATGCCAACAGTTCCATCCAAAATATTTGTAAATTGAAAACTGTGAAATCCTACACTAATTATTTGTATTTTTTTTAACAGAACTGAACTGAAGCTTACCCGTAAAGCTGCTTATGTGAGATATTTCAACAGCTCAGCCTTCTTCTTTTCGGGCTTTTTTGTGGTGTTTTTAGCTGTGCTTCCGTATGCTGTGATTAAAGGAATTATTCTCCGAAAAATATTTACCACCATTTCCTTCTGCATTGTTCTTCGAATGACAGTGACCAGGCAGTTTCCCGGCTCTGTACAGACCTGGTATGACTCTATTGGAGCAATAAACAAGATACAGGTAGGGTACATAGACTAAAATCTTCCCAAGTACGTAAGCTAATTCTTTATATCATGTTATCTTGTCAGCTGATCAACAAAAGCACACAGCATTTATGCCGACTTTTTGAATATATGTTGCTTTGACTAAACAGCATGAAATGTCATTATAAATCTTGATATTGTTCCCCAGGCAGCATAACCACAAGAGTCTCATGCCACCTGCTTGCTGCTTTTTTTTCAAAACAGTGACATTTAGTTAGTTATTCTCATTGCAGAACAAGGAGCTTAATAAAATCATGAGTTGTGGTGCTTAAGAGATGTTTTTCCTTCAGTAAAGGAAGTTCAAAATTAGGACATGTTTTATATAGCATGGCTTCCAGGAGCTGCAGTCACAGATCTTCTGTTTTCCTAGATATTAGTGGCAAGAACAGCAGGAGACTGTGTTTTATGCAAATGTGCATCTCATTCACTATGAGTAGCAAACATAATTACGGTACCAGTCAAATAATTATTACCCACCTTACCTACTGAGATCAATGGCTCATGTACCAGCATGAGAGGATTATCTGCAGAGTCAAATCAGGGTGGATTCTCATTAACTCCGTCTTTTTTATCTGGTGTTCTGAAATTGCTCCCTAGGAAAAGAATTCTTACACTATTTTGGGGTGAAATCTTAGACCTTTTTCATTACATATTTATAGATGTGGGGTTTTTTGTAGAACATAGATTTTATTATTTTTAGTGTGATAAAAATAACTAATACAAAACTTAAAGGTCTTAATCAGATGTCTGAACTTCAGTCTAGAATAAGAAGTAAGTGTAGGATTTTTATGGTTTTCAACTGGGCAGGAAATTCAAGAAATCAAGCCATAAACCTTTCTATTTGACATTCAGAAGGCTGCCTTATTTGGTCCCATTATAGGCTTTCCTTGTGCTGTCAGATTCCCTAGGCATTAGTGGAAGTATCCTGTCTCTCCTGTTTCCTGGAAGAGTGTGTCCAATGCCCTGGACAATCACAGAACTGGCAAGCCCAGCTGTCACACCATAGCCCTCACTTCACTGAATGCTTGTCTTCAGAGATTTTAGCAAATGGGTGCTCCAGAATCCATGAATAATCATCTCTTTGTGGCAGGTCCAGTATAGTCCCCATAGACAGACAGGACAGAATCCCAGAACACCAAAGCCCTTTACTAGTCTTAAGAAACATAAATAAGAATAATAAACCACTCATACATCTCTCTGATTTAATTTCCACATCAGTTTAGAGAGCTGACTGAGCCAGGTATATCCCCTGGGTTGTTGTATTTTCACATGTTTTCTAGACCATGTTATTTCAGAATCAGTGTGCTCTCTCTGACTATCACTGCTCCAGAAACTCCACTGGATGACCCCATTGTCATGAAAGCGTAGCTATAATTTCCTTTTTTTTTTTCATCAACCATGTGTGTTTTGCTTTCCAGTTTTTCAGTTCCTGCTCTTTCAATCGCCTACATTTTCCCTCCTTGTTCTGCTTCGAACATTTGCAGGTGTTCTGCTGAGAACTGATTTCCCCATGAGTCTGCTTAGTTTTTCCATTGTATTGCCCATGTAGATCTATTTGCTTCCACATAATTTAAGAAAGTAGAATTTGGAGGAGATAATATCTACAGACTATATAACCTTAATAAAATAATGGAATAGAGAGGCTGTCTTTCCTACCTTAGCATAGGCTTACTCTTATTGCCTAATGCTATCCCAGAAGGCAACATGAGCACTGGGTTGCTGACTTGTGTCATTTGAAATTACACTGCATCAGTGCTGCACTTGCCAGGATCATTACCTGCCTTTTATTTTTGTTGGTAGAGAGATCATTCCAACACTTTTAAACTCTTGCAGTTTTGGAAAAGGAAGGTAGCAGCCTGGAGCTGCTTTGTTTCACTGTTCACCAGAGTGCAACCTTCTACATCTTACTCCAAAACCAAAGCTTCATGTGAAAAGGGTTAAGGTGGGAGGGGTGATCTTGCCTGATACAAGTCCTGAAAGCAAAACAAGTGCCAAGCTTTGCTATTCTTTCTAAATCAGATCCAAATACCTTTATGACTATGTTTTCACTAGCAATGAAATAATTGGTAGTTTCAAAAACATTTCCTTCTGCATCCTAAAGATGTTGTATAATTTATATTTATGCCTCTCACCGAAAGCACTGCAAAGTGTCACCAGAAATATTAGTGCTCTGTGTAGGCAAATATGTACTGCTTTGTGAGATATGACCTTGTCCCTTACTGTTTCATCTGCTTTCATGGTGTTTCTAGGATTTCTTGCTGAAAAAAGAATATAAAGCTCTGGAGTATAATCTAACAACCACTGGGGTTGAGCTGGACAAAGTAACAGCTTTTTGGGATGAGGTTGGTACTTTTAGCCAAAATATATTAAAACACAGAGTGTATTTTTTTTTTTTTTTTAATATTTGCCAGGATGTTCTCTAAAAAGAACAGCCTACACTCTTTCATTTTAACTAGCTTCAGCTCTCAGCAGGTAAGGAATACTTAGCAAGTAATTAATGCATGATATCAAATTATCCACAGTTGAGAAACTTTGGAAGAAACCTTTTACTAAATGTTAAGGCCTGTAATAAGTAGTTATTACTGATTTAAGCCAGCCTGAAAACAGGATCAGGCTGTGGCATGTATAAACATTGGAAAACAGTTCTATAATAAGCAAATTTTGTTTGTGTCCACAAATTCAGGCACAAAGTCCAAAACATACATTAAAAAAAGTATATTTAAGAATATAATGAGTATTTTATTGATAGGCAAAGTAACATGAGAAAAGTAAGTTCATATGTTTTCATAAACCCATAGTATGATATACATCTCTGCATATGCATTTTGTATTTATTTTTTATGTACATCAAATACATATCCATGTATGTTGTAGGGAATTGGAGAGCTATTTGTAAAAGCAAACCAGGAAAACAACAACAGCAAAGCTCCTGGCACTGACAGCAATCTCTTCTTCAGTAATTTTCCACTTCATGCCTCTCCTGTTCTTCAGGATATAAATTTCAAGATCGAGAAGGGGCAGCTATTAGCTGTTTCTGGATCTACTGGAGCAGGCAAGGTATTTCTGTTTCTGCTGGTTCAACAAGAGTCCTAATAATTAAAAGGAGTGATATTCTGTTGTTACCTGTATTGTTACTGTATTCTAGTTATTCTGTGCTTACTGCAGAAGTGATGGCTGCAGGAAAAAGTATGAATAAACTTCAACTTTCACTAAAATAGTTATTTGATGTTTTATTCTGGCCAATATGAGATAGAGTTTGCTGGACATTTTTTGTAATAGAAGGTTACAGAATTATAAGAAAATAGCAATTTAATGATAAAACGTTTTCCCATTGGAAGTAAAAGGAAATTTTGCAGGAGTAATGCAGACTGAAACCTAAAGTTAAGGCTCATGGTGAGAATCTCCCTGCCTTTAAAAAAAATGAAGAATATTGCATAGATATTCAGATGGCTCAGTGTGCTAGAAAGCTTTTTTTTCCCCTGCCTTGCTAACATTTTAAGGAAAAATTTGAACACAAGATGGTTCATAACCTGACAAACCTGAGAGGAATATAGCCAGGTGTGTGTGCCCTGGACATGTGGTGTACCTGATCACTTAGCTCTGGTTCCTACAGTGCCTCTTTTGGGCTTCCTGAGACCCATGTGAAAGCCTGGGGAGATGCTGCTGAAACTGGCAGTTTTCTGTGAAAAGTTGTGGTTTAGATTATTCATCATTTTACTACTCCACAATGTTATCAATGCATTTAGTTTGCAGATGATACATCCAATTAACATCATTAATATAGAATGAGTTGAACTGTGATACTCTTATTCACTTTGAACAGCAAGTAATTAGATGAGTCTTTCATCTTCACTGGGTTTTTTGAGGAGATGTGAAAGTTAAAACAAATGTTCATTATGCTTCTCCTGTTTAACAATTTATAGTTGAAAATATTTTGATTTCTTTTACTTACATGTGGTAAAATCTTTGGTCTGTTGGAGTCAATGACAAAGGACCTACAATTTCAATATGATCAAGGCTTCTTATTTTTCAGTAGCGACCCCCACAAGAAAGAGAAAGGGACTCAGAACATGAGATTGTCCTCAAGACAATGCATTAAGGTGCATTTTACAGGGATAATTTTGAATTAACAGAATAGTTTATCTATGGCTATTGCTAGTGCTGGTAATTGTAATATAGAAATGTGAACTAGAAAATGCTAAAGGATGTGTGTATATCTCCTTCATTCTGCTACATAAGAATTTGAGGAAAATTCAGATTATACTGAACAGCTTATGTGAGTACACACATACCAAAAATTTGTGCTTTCCAAGGCAATAAAAATAAAAGCCTTACAGTATTATCTAAAAAGTTACAAAAAGTAAGGTTCACCTCCCACCCACCACCACCCAAAAAATACTGCCCTTCCTTTACACGTTCTTAATGTAAGGTTCCTTCATGTTGCTTGAGGCCGTTACTGTATATTCCAGGAATTGTCAGGCCTGTGAAACAGACTGAACAACTACTTTATCTATAACAGGTATGAAGCCTGACATCAGCTCTTTAATATTGCTTCAGCATTTGATAGGGTTTGTTTTGGTTTTGTTTTGTTTTTTGATTTGTGTTATATGACACAAGATGCAGCAGTTTAACACCCAGTGTACAAAACATACCAAGCGGCTGTCCTTTGCACGATCGGAAACTTCTTACTCAGCATTTTGGAAAAGTCAGATTCTGCTACAAAGGAAGGAATCTCATTACACTCCCCCAATATATTGTATAACTTACAAAAGGATCTCTGGGCTTGACAGCATGAAACTGTGACTTAGACAGATTTTTTGGATCTTTGGCTGTTACGTCCCAACTTTGTTGACTGTTTATTAGTGATAAGAACACCACTGCAATGGCTCTGTAACATTTTTCCGTGTATTTCTCAATTCTGTTCTTTGATCTAGTAGCCAATGATGTGTGACAAGGTTACTACAAGCTACTGATTAACTCTGAAATTATAACATGTCAGTACTGAAGTTGCAATCAATTCTTTTATGAAGGGAAATAGTAAATATACTTAGGTCATGCATTCACGTAAATGAGTTAACAGTTACAGAGGAAAATTCAGATTATACTGAGCAACTGTATATACTTACACAAAGAAATTGCATTTTTCAAGGCAGTACAGATAAAATACTTATGAGCACTAGCAAAATGATAAACATGAATTATGTTGTACAAAGAGCAAATGAAATAGTCACTGATAATGTGAAAAATCAAATAGCATTCTCTATAAATACTAGTACCTTATGTCTGTATGTGTTTCACAGATAGATTTTTACCTTGTAAAATTGATAGCTTCATTAAAATGACATACTTTTGCAGCAGCATGCCTTTCTTACAAGATATCTTACACAATTTTTATCATTTATTAAATGAAGTTTCTCTCAGAGGCCTTTCAGAATCACACGTATCATGAAAATCTCCACTAACTGCAGTTTGAACTAAATCAGTACTTACAGGGACACTCTTGACAAGATCAATATGCCATTTGAGTGACTTAGCAGAGTGATTCTCACTTTGTTCAACATTTCTTTTTGTTGTACAGGTCTCTGACATACTAATTAAGTGTTAATGTTTTTTCAGACTTCTCTTCTCATGTTGATAATGGGAGAATTGGAGCCCTCGCAGGGTAAAATTAAACACAGTGGAAGGATATCCTTTTCACCTCAGGTCTCCTGGATCATGCCTGGAACAATAAAAGAAAACATAATTTTTGGTGTATCTTATGATGAATACCGCTACAAGAGTGTCGTCAAAGCCTGCCAACTAGAAGAGGTCAGTCATCTATGACTTTTAGGACCTGTGACTCAACCCAAGTGAAAAACCCCAAAGAAAAAGTCAGAATGGGGAATGGGGCTAAGTGAGAAATTTCTGAGGTTTAAGGAACTCAGCCTGGCATCCCAATTTTGTGGAATTGCAAGTGATCTTGTTGCCAGCTGCTTGGGAGAGACACTGACACTGACAGTTATGGTAGTTTACACAACAGAAGCCAAGTAAGCTGTCTCAGGCATTATATAGTGTCTGCCTTCTCAGCCTTCCTTGCTAGTTAAAAAACTGAGTAAACAAACTGATGTTGAAGAAATTATGTACAAATATATTATTCCTACAATTTTTTGTCACATTTCTTGTGACACATCTTCTTTGTCACATCTGCGTTATTTAGTGGAAAACCTTGACTAAAGTTGGGATTTTTTCTGTCTATACACTAAAAGTTCTTACACTGGAAATAATTTCAGGATCGATCCTTATGTGATATGTAGCCCACAATGAGTACAGTCCCATTAAAATGTCCTTGTATGTGTTTCATGTTGACAGAGGGTAGTATAGGAAAATGTATTTTTCACAGGGCAAGATACAAAAGGAGCCAGCATTTGAGGCCTTTGCAAACTTTTCTATGCCTTAAGATTTTGCCTGTAATGTACAAATAGAAACAGTAAACATTTAACTGTGCTGAATAGGATTTTTCTTTAGGCCACATGGTGAAACATATTTTTCCTTAGCACCAGTAAAGCAAGAAACTATAGCCAGTCTGTTTAAAAATAAGATTAGGTTACTGCATTTTATTTCAGAGCAGGGTGAAGTTAAGCACTAAAGTAATATTTTCCTATATGTTTCTGGCCATTTCAGCTTATGTTTGGATTTTTGATTTGGTTTGCTGGAATTTTCTTTGGAAGCTCCTCAAGACAGGAGAATTAACTACTTCTGTGTCAAGCTTTCTGAAGACTTGTCCTTAACCCCAGTTGTGAAAGTTGTAGTTAATGTCAAAGCTCCAAGAAACAACTGGCTTCGGCAGTTCAAAACTGCCCTCGCTCAAGGAGGCTTCCCAAGCCAGGCCCTTCCTAGAGCAGCAGGTGATTAATGGTGGCTCAGCGCCTCAGTGCTGGTGGGACAGCTTGGTGTCTCAGTGGTCGTGGGATGGCTCAGCGTCTCAGCAGGCTGCAGCTCCTTTGTTCTCCAAGCTGGCTCAATCAAGCCAGCTTTGATCAGTGTTGGTGCAGCTCTGTGCAGAATGATATGCTTCACTTCCTAGCAGGGCTTATTATTTGAGATCGGGTTTGATACTTTTTTTTTCCTCCTGGACTGAATAAATTGGGCTGGCCTGAAGAGAAGTCAGAATAGTCTGGACAGAAGCCAAATGCATTGCCTTATTGCTATTATTATGCTTTCTTGTCTTGTTAGCTTTCATGTATTAGTTACCAAACAAGACTCAGTATGGCAGATTGAAGGATGGATTTCAAATACTAATTCCCTGTTTATTCCCCAGTGCGTCCTTTTAGGGGTTTGTTATATTAGTGCTTTGCAATGGAGTTGTGTGTGTGTGTTTGTTCTCCTTCTTCAGAAAGGAGCAACCAAAGGGTTTTTGCCTACGTGAGTTCACTCTGCCTCCTTCTCTGCATCCTTCCTAGGTAGTTATATATTCCATCTGAAAGCAGGCTTCCTGAGTCTACTTCTTATGTGGAGCCCGCAAGAAACCAAGGATTGGTGATACAAGAGAGTTTATTTCCTTATTGTGTATATGCTCCAAGTCAGTTAACATACAGTTCTTAACAAGGGCTAAGTCAGATTTATTTCAAAGCTCCATACTCACCAAAACATTTTTGGAATGCAAAGACATCTTCTTTGACTCAGTGGGCAAACAGATGTGTTAGCAAGGCAAAAAGTAACATACCTGTGAAATGCCCCTTTTACTTTGTCATTTCTACCCTCAACCCATAGAGGAAGCAAACTGAAGATCTAATCCTAAATTAGGATTTTCCCTTTCTTTTCTCCTTCTTCTTTATTAGTGCCAATAAAATACTGCAGGTTACTCTATGTGGGTCACGTCATACCATTTATATGGGTTTGAGGCTTCCAGACACACAGTGAGTAGCCTGTTCTTGTTTGCAGCAGAACAGGATGCTGAAGCCAGGTGAAGTCATCAAGGTGCTCTCCACTTTGTTTTAGATCTGTAGAGATATGCAAATGGTATTAAAGAAGTGTAACTGAAATAATTTGGGGTGTATGAGAATTTTCACAAAAGTCAGTGCTACATTCTCCTGCCTGACTTTTTCGATTGGTATGTAGTTAATTTACTAAGGAGTTATCACTTAGAGCCTCTTTAGAGTTGCTAAGTACGCAAAGTAAATTTATCTCTAAGTAATTATGAAAGATGGAAAGTGCAAGTAAGTATTTCCCAGAGCTTTACATATTTTTAGGTGTCCAAGAATAGAATTTTCCCTGTACGGGAAATCAGATCTTTATTCAGAGGTTAGAATGTGTTTTACGTTTGATTTTTATTCTGTAAAGTTGTAGAAAATGTCAAATCTGGTTTTGTCAGCCATTACCTAAACAATAGGTTTGCTTTGGTAGGTTTTTCTTGAATGGAAGAATTTTTAATGTTGTTCTAAAAGATATTCCAACAGCTTTACCTTTTGTTCTATTTGTGTATGGAACCATCAAAAGGAAGGTTAAAAGGATGATTTCTTCTCCAGTTACTTTTGATTAATCACAGAAAATGTTACTGAAAAGCAGTGAAACTGTGAGCAACAAAAGGATTTCCTTTTATTTCTTTTATGAGCTTACATAAACGTATGTATGTTTATAGCAATTTAGAGCACTGAAAGGGGACATTTTTTAGTCCAAATAGTTCAGGTAGCTACATTTGTACTTCCTTAACTCTCTTAAGAGATTTCTCTTCTTCAGATTCTTAGTCTTGTTGCCTTGATGCAATTCACCTACCTTCCAGCTGTGCCATTATACCTCTTCATGATGTCATGCGAGACAGAAGATGAAGATTAAAAAGAAAATTGTTATGATATATTGGAGATCTGCATACCTCATAATACTATGCCAAGATAGTTTGACAAAGCGTGTTTGTGTAGGGCACTAGGATGTCAGTCTGTGCCTGAGTTTACAAACTTAGTGTGTGCATGTCTCTCAAGCATCCTTTTTCTCGTGCATGGTGTGGCTGTTGTCTCGCCCAATGCCCCGACACAGGCGCGTGACTGAGGGGTGGTCAGATGTGGGGACTAATCGTACGGTAGATACTGTTTTGTGAGTCTGTGTGTGGGAAATGTGTGTTTTAAGGGTGCTCCTCAGAGTGTAGTCCCACTTGATGTCCCACATGTGACAGCAGTAGAGTGTCATCGGTTTCATTCATGGTCCCTGGTCCTCACAGCTCTTCTCTGTAGCGTTTTCTGGCACATGGGGATACCAAGGGCAAGGGACGCCACAGCACAACCCCACCCGAGTGTACGAGATCTGAGTTGCTGAAATGATCCATAACAAAAAACAGTCACATGTTGAAGGTTCAGTGAGGGAAGTTTGTCAGATCTAAGTACCACTGCTTCTCATAATTTCAGGATGTCACTGTATAGGTACATAATACTGAAGAATCATGAGGAGGGTTCTCAACTGCATCTCTGTGCATCAGTGAAAGTATGCCTAAGGGTACTTTTTAAACTTCTCTTTTTATGTGTATTTTTTATGGTAGTGTAGCCTGTCTTATATGTGAAAAATTATTCAGAACTTGATTGCAATTACATTTCTTGATTGTATTTTTCCTTTCAGAGTAAGTAGGGCATCAGAGGAGTTAAAATCATGTTTTATAATGTTATTCTCATTACTACAGTTTGTAAATGGGAAGACGTTAAGAGAAAAGCAGTAAAAGGCGAAAGAACAAAAAAGACTGCTTTGGAGTTGAGATAAAGGGACTGTAATTAAGAGCTACCTTAATGTCCTTGATATCCAAAAGAAACAGCCTTACTGGCAAAAATTCTTTCCAAAAGCCTAGCACACACTGAATATGACTGCAATGAGATGTAAGTTGTGTGTAGACATGGCCCATAATTTTCTGTGATGCTGAACTCAAAGGAATGCCAATACATTTAAATTACATGATACATTCTGTGAAACATCACAGTAAAAAGTTTTAAAGATGCATAGGATAAGGGCTACCTGTTCCTTCTCTCTCTTTTCTCCTTTTCTTGAGAAACAGTGATTATTTTAGCAAGAAAGAAAGCAGGATGAGTGCCTAATTTAATATGCCTTCTAAAATTAAGGTCCCAGTTAGCAAATAAGAAACTGAAGGCTTTCACCTCCTGGATTAAACCATTCCAGCACAGATCAGTCGTCCTTACCATTTGTCCTTTATTTAGAAGCTTTTGTGAAATTAATTCTTTTTATGAGAGTACTTTTGAGTTTGTGGGTATTACCTCAAGTCTATTACCTCTGAAGTCTTATGTTGGCATGCTATAGTAGAGAGAAGATGTAATATGTATGGATTCTGAGTGCATTTTCTAAAAGCAGTCCCCACAGGCAAGTTTAAAGGTACTCAAAAAGTAAGATAAGCCGAATTGGTGCTGCCTCAGCAGCACTTTTGACAAAGTGGTTTACCATTTTTATCAAGTACCTTTCATCACATTCATAATAAAAAATCATAGCAAGAGAGTGTGAACTTTTGCCAACACTTCAAGTTAAGGACCAAGTATATAGTAAAAGCCACTGAGAGATGTGAACTTCCTGAGTTTGTATGTCTGTGGAAACTTGCCACTAAATTTGAAGTAGTTCTACAAGTATGACTTCCCTAAGGATTATATTAATTGGAGGTTGTATTAATGTAATGGCAGGGATAACATGAATATAAATGGAAATTTGTAATATTTAATTTGTAGGGGGTAATTTGGTTTGCAAAATCCTTTTTACTCATGTTATGAAAAATGGGAAAGGAATGTGGCTTGATTTTCAGATATTTAGGTTGAACAATCAGTATTAATAGCCTGCTCTATGCAGGGTATGGGATTTTTGTTTGATGTTAGCAATTGATAAATTAGAAAGGTAAAACCTTTGGACAGTTGAAACAGGAATTTTCATGTTTAAATGCTGTTAACATTGAACAAAAACATCCTAAGACAAGGCATTCGTCCAGTCAAGACTACAGAAGCAGGCCTGTTATAGTTATTCATGTTTAAAAATAAACAAGCATCATATCACATTTGAGTGGGTCCAGTAGTCCATGAGTTTTGAAGCCGTATTTCCATAACTTCCAGTTTTACCTTTTTGTTTCGTAAGATAGGTGTTTTCCCACCTAGTTAATTCAGTTGATCCTTCAACAGTTTCCTAAGAGTCCATAAACACATAATGGCAAACTACCTTTGAGAGATTACCACTCTCTAAGTAAACACATGTTCTGATTTGAGAGACATCAGCTGCTCGTGAATGTAATGTTTAACATGGCATGCAAATAGAGGAAGTGTTTCCGTGTGAAATTGAACTATATAGTAGTACTAAAGAAATTTGTGGCCAGATTCTGTGGGATTTTGAGCTGGGTTTACAGGGAATGCAGGAGATTCATTGTCATCTAATAACTAGATTATGGAGAGATTAACTACAGAAAGAGACAGTCAATAGGCCAAGCCCAGGTTTGTGCCCCTGTGTGTTCAAAGTCTCCTTGCAAAGGATGGTATCCGTCCCTGGGTGAGAAGTTCACTGCAGTGTCAAGGATACCCCAAAACAGAAACACATCCTTGCATCCCACTGTACTGCTCTAACTCCTTTTATCTGTGCTGATTTTGGGTTGGTTTTTGGTTGGTTGGTTTGGGTTTGGGTTTTGGTTTGTTTTTTTTTTTTTGTCACATGACTAAATCAGTAGGTGTAGAGAGGTTATTGTCAGTGAGTGAAATATTTGTGCCCTGATTTTGAGCCTTGTTTTCACAAGGGAAATGGGCAGGTTAAAAAGTGTGTGGAAGAGAGGAACAATAAAGGGTTCAAGTCCGGAACAGAGTGCTTTGTGGTATGTAATTCTCTACAAGAGGATATTAAATGGTAGCTTGGTTATTTAATCAGATGCACTTCTACAGTATAATTATGTGAGAGCAAGTGACAACTTGTCTTCACAGCTGGGGAGAGCCACTGTCGAGGTGAAGTTTATCACATCTTAATATAAACAGCTAAAAGAGTATAAATGCCTCTTTCAGACAGAAAGTCCACGTAATATGTCACAGATTCACAGAATATTCTGGGTTGGAAGGGACCCACAAGGATCATCGAGTCCAACTCTTAAGCCCATACGGGGACTCAACCCACAACCTTGGTGTTACTAGCACCATGTCAAACCTCCCACTACCACTGGTGCATCTCAGATATGGGGGTAAAAAGCTGGCTACCTTCATGCTTTTTGCTTTATGCTTTTTTATCACTGGTGTGATCCACTGGCATATGCAGACTCTGCTACCTGAAATTCTTGTCTGTGGCCCAAAATCATTGGCAGGTCAGCTGTGAAGCTGCAGACACAGTGAGTTTGCTGGGTGAACTGGAAGTTAAGAGGCTAGCAAAATTTCTTTATAGCAGGGGAACATTTCAATTAGAGACAAACTCCCAAATGCACTGACTTCTAGAGGTTTATCAGTGATCACATAAATATGTATAACAGACCCCCCCGGCAATGTTCTCTGTTGATATAGTTTAATTAAAAACCCGTTTCAGTCAAGACAGCTCTCCCCACCCCTTTCCCTGTCTTAGGTACCGGGCTCTGGACTGATTACCTTGGATGTTGTCCTATCTTCTGTGTCTTTTCTGGAATCATATTTAATTCTCTTACCCTGCGTTTAACCTACCCACATGCAGTGCTCTGACTACTTCATGTTTCAAAAATCTGTTCCACGGAAATATTTCACCACAGAGAAAGCAAGTTTTGCCAGCATTCATGTGAGTTTTGGGTGAGCCTGACACTGTTCAAGGTCACAAACTGTTGCAAAAACAAAGCTTATGCTTTTGGATCATGATTCCTTCAAAAAGCTTCAGCTAAAGTCTAACAAAAGCCTTGGCTTACAGAATCACAGGGAGAGAGAAGAGAGTTACCTAAATAAAATAAAATTTTAAAAAAACCCCTGATTTGAAATACTTTAAAGAAACCTGTTTTTCTGGCTTCATTCCCAGGAAAATGAGGATTCAAGTATGTTCAGGTTGGTTACCTAAAAGCCAAGATACAAGAATTAATTGAAAATTCATCTTTTAAAAATTCACGGAAGTGTTCTGTAGTAGGTATGAGTCTGGAACACAAGTCTTGATTTCAAAACTTTAAAAATTCAAGTTTTTCAGTTTAGTTCTCATCTGTCTTATTTCCAAGACAATTTATTTTCTGAAAATCAGGACAAATAGAAAGCTATACTTTCTGCAGAATGACATTTCATGTTTGTTACCTAAAGATTTTTAGTAATCACTGAATTCAAATCCAGAGGTCTGTTTCAGTTCCATTTCTACCTCAATGGTATATTAGAATTGAATATGATTGCCTGGAAGTAAACAAATAATCATGTTAGTGAGAAAGTAGGTAGCAGTTAATTTTCCCCTTTTAACTAAAGAGAAAAATTATGAAGTAGAGTGGAATGGTATTGCAACTCCTGCTTGAAAACCCTGGGGCTTCTTCCGCTTAACTTGTGTTCAGCTTTTTATACAACAAAGATTTCAGTATTTTTCTTCAAATTTAGTGCAAATAGTCAGTCTACAAAAAAGGAATGGCAAAGTGTATTCAGAGGCAGTTTCTCTAATACACAGAGAAAAGATGATGATGATGATGATGATGATGATGATGATGACGATGATGATGATGATGATGATGATGATGATGAAAAAGGGACTGCTTTGGCAGCAATGAGAGTAGGGGGATTTTCTGGGAGCTGTGAAAATAAACATAGGGAATGTTAATGGCAATGAAGAAAAGGGAGGGGATAGAGATGACTGTAGAGGTGACTGTAATAAAAACAGAAGTGAAATAGAGAACTGAAATAGAGTGAAGATGAAACGCAGAGTCAGGACAGCTGCTCTGTTCCATCAGTTTCATGACTGTTCTGTCTTTTATGAGGGAAGGCAGTAGAGAGACGATCAAACCCCACATAATTAAGGACAAATTTAAGGAAGAAAAAGAAGTCACATAAATAAAATACTTAGGTTCTATAATTAGAACCTATTGGGAAGTTTGAGTAACCTTGGATATATTAAGCAGCTCTTGGTTCTTAGAGACTATTCTCTGTCATGCTTTATTATCTTCATTGTTGCTAATGATTTATCAAATGATTCTGATAACAATCTCTACAGAAAAGACTTGGAGTGTGAAGTCCATTCTGAGGTTTCCTTTTTTAATAACAAGCCCATATTTCCTGTTCACCCTGAAGCTATTCTGGCTGTATTCTTCCTTATCAAGCCCAAAGGCATTATGAGGGTCATCCCTTTTCTACTGAGGTAGATAAATATGGCATTTACACCACAAAAAATGCACATAGCTATTAGAAAGGGTACCTTCTCCTTGAGTGTGCAACTTGAGTTTTTTTAGCTCCTGATATTAGAATCACCCACAAAAGTAATTAACATCTGTGGGATCTGTAGGGGTTTTCATGTATGAATAGTTACCAACAGGTTTCTCAATTTAAGCTTTTAGAAACAGATATGTTAAAGAAAATCCAGTGGCTACTTCATACTTCATTAATATGCTGAGTCTTGTGCCCTTCAGCATCATTACATTAGGTTTGTCCCTGGCTTGATTTCACTTCCTGCATAAAATGACAGCAAGGATGTATTTGGACCAGCCCTATGTACTTTTTTACAATAGGTCATGCGTGTTCCAACAAATAGCATTGTGTGTCTACTGGACTTCATTACTTTGTTTACGCCTTTGAAAGAAATTACTAAACATTTTTTAATTATTATAATTACAGCCTGAAAAGTTCTTTGTCTGTTCCATGCCATATATTATCTTGAGGTGAAGGGTAGAGGAGAGCAGAAGGGGAACTCATTAAAAGTCTGATTAAAATTCCATGCTGACACACCTGCAAAGAAATATATCTGATGAAATCCCACTACCATTTAAAACAATGGGAACCCTAGAATGAATTTCAGTAGAGCTAGGATTTTACACTGTTTGCAGGAGAAGACATGCTGGGCCCAGTTCTTCACCTGGGTTTTTTGGGAAGGAGTAAAACCAGGAGACAGCAAGGGCACCAGCACCATTGCAGGCTGCAGTACTGGTAGAAGTGGGAAAGAGCTGAAATCAGCTTAGAGATCTTGGATACTTAACCATGAAAACCCCTATGTTAATGCCAAAGTCACAGATGAATAACATGACTCCTGCACACATAATGAGACCACAAGTGATCTGACCAGGTTGTCTCAAATAAATGCTGGAAAACATTTTATGCCAGAATTTCACTTGTTATCTCTAAATACTTCATGACCCATAGGAAGGTGATTTTGTCGCATTCAGAAAAATTTTCTTAAAAACTGTTGCTGGCACATTCCTCTTTCAGCAAATACTTGAGCTGTTATGTTAGTGTCAGGGATTTGCTTGTGTGACTCCTTTTACAAGAGGGAAATAAATAGTTAACATAAGAATAATTTTAAAATCACCTGCAATAGATTTTCCATACATGGGAGCATCTTGATTTTAAGGTCAAACTCCTCTAAATCAGGAAGTAAATGTTATTATCAAATTAAAGAGTTTTGAGAATCTCCTATTTCCTGACAGACCAGGCAGTGAATTTCTAGCTCTTGAGTGGCTGGACCCTTCATCTGTCACTGTTCCAGGTCTGAAGAGCATTGTTCACTCTGTTCCTGAGCAATTTGCAGGGGAGGAAGAAGGAAACATTTTTTTGGAAGGACTTTTATTTATTTATTTATTTATTTTTTATTTATTTATTTATTTATTTTGCAAAAGCTCAGAGGCCTGGAATGCCAATAGGCTGCCCAGCAGAGAGTGACCAATCATCAAAATCACAGCAGGGGTCATCAAATTGGATTGTATCTGGCGTTGTATGAAATACGAACTTACAGAGAGCAGTTCAGCTTAAAATCCCAGGTAGTATTGCCATGACAGTGCTTCAGGTGTCTTCCAGTCCAGAAGCCATAGGATTTCTGTGAGTGCTGCAGAGGGCATGCAGACAGCTGAGTTCCTGTCTGCCTCATGGCTGCCTGGGGGATGAGACCCCAAAACAGGATACCCCTTCCAAAGCATGGCCTAAAGATTGCTCTCAGAAGCTCAGATTCTGATGGATAATGCATGCCACTTTTTTCCCCCCAAGAAGCTGCACTGAAAGGAGAATATTGGAGCTGGTTTTGTCTGGTACTGGATGCCTCAGCCAGCTACCTTGGCTGCAGGGGATCCCTGCCTTGGGAATGGGAAGGTGTGCACAGGCAGTACGGTGCTGCTGAGATGGAGTACAGGCACTGGGATCTCCTGGCATAGTCAGGGATTCCCATTCACTGCATGGCAAACTGTGCTGAAGTTGTATCCCCTGGAAGCCTAGGTGCCGTGAGGCACAGGAAGCTCATCCAGCCTGTGTTTCTGGGAAAAGTCCCTTGAAACTACCTCCACCACAGTGATAGTGGTGTCACTGTATTGGCTTACAGATGTAGGTCAGGTAAGGCTTGAAGGCAGAATTAATATTTTTTGTTAGAGCAACTCTAAAAGTAGAAAAACTAGACAGCCTTCAGGCACAAGAGCCATTCTTGTCTCCACTTCCACGAATTTCTGTGGTTTGCATGCATTATGAATGTCAGTGCTAAAAGTAGTCCTCTCAAGAAAATTTCTGGCTAGCCTTGCCAGTGCGACACAAGAGTCTCCTTTTCTCCTTTCTGTGTCTCATATGAGAGTGAAATGGTATTTTCTGCTTTTATCCCTGGCTAAAGATTTGTTTTTAACATAGTCATGAGTTCTAAGTAACTTACAGCCCAAGCAGTGGAACTTGGTTCCCAAACATTTTGCAAACCTGAGCATTCCTGGCTAGGAATTTAGTCAAGCCTTTTTTAATGAACCTGCCTGAAGTATATATTTCTCTGTGTTTTGAAGAGCTCAGAAACAGAGTTTGCTTCTTGCTCTCCCTAACTTCAGCAGCAAGTGCACTTATCGTTACTTGAGCAGTTAATATCTTGGATTGACATTGTATGAAGGTACATTCCTTGCTTTTATGGAGATTAACTATTTGGACAAATATTTGTTCTTAAGATCTTGCAGCTCGTGACTGCTTTCTGCAACAGAATGATATGTTTTCTCTTATCACCATTTCTGATTGCATAAACAAATGAAATAAATAAACCTCTATGGGACTATTTTTATTTTTTCTTACAACTGCTGTCCAACCTGTCTGTACACGATTGTACACTATGCTTCCATCCAGTCTGTAGCTGGAGTTTCTTGGATATGGAAAATACTGATTATTTAAAAAAAATTGTTAACAGGATATTTCCAAGTTCCCAGACAAAGATTATACACTGCTGGGTGAAGGTGGAATCATTCTGAGTGGAGGCCAACGAGCACGAATCTCACTGGCAAGGTGAGTATTTTGCTCTTCAAGTAGTGTACTGTTTCACATATATGGAATGTATTATGCATTTAAATACATATGGACTGTGTCCTGCTAAATAAATATCCACCAGATATACCAGGAACTTGATTTTACTATCAGAAATCTAAGTTTTGCTATGCAATTCTGTTTATGATACACCTGCATATTAATTTCCTGAATTTTGAAAGTTTCATGTCAGACAAATGCTATTGCTTAACATAAGATGAATGTTTCCCTCCCTGATGCAAGATGCCTTTGGAAATTCAGACCTTTAAGTGTAGCTTTTCATGTGCTGAAGAAACCCATAGAAAGATACAAATAAATATTCCAAGATCTTTCCCTGCTATGGTATTTCTTCAAAGGGGCTTATATATCGATCAATGACATACTCCCTGTCTGCAGGTAAATGGGGGAAAAAAAAAAAAAAGAAGCCATATTCCAAAAAATTTTGCTAACACTTTTGGGCTTCTCTCTTTCATGAGAAGAAGAAAAAGTGGAAAGCTGTGACTAGTCAGTACCTATGAATAACTGCCTTGTCTGGTTGACCTTCCAATGTTAGTAAGTAATTCTGAAGGTCTACAGAACAATAACATAGGTGTTTGTCTTATAAATTAGCTATGTGTTTCAGCAGAATCACTTAGCTATTGTCAGAAATCCAGTAATGACAGCTCTGATGTGTAAATGGCCCCATTTATTTCTGTGCCAAGTGCGAGTTGTGTTGGTTCCCATGCCCAGAAGCACTGAGTAGAAGTAAAATCACATTATAGTGATCTGTACTGTCATCCTGTGAAAGATGTGCACATCTCTGTGAGCCTAAAAGATGGGATCATTAAGATAGAGAATCTTTCAGTGTGTGTTTGTGAGACTGAAGAGGCATATGGATTGTTCTGGTTTATGCAGTAAGAGGAGAGAGGAGGGGAAGAGCAGGCAAAGCTTTCAAAGCGTGTAACCCCAAAACAACAAAACCCACTTAGATTTTCATTTAAAATGCAACATTTACACAGACTGTTTCCTAGATGCTATGGGTAATCATGTCTGTCACTTTTCAGATGGTCACAGCTCATTTCCTGGAGGTTCACAGAACTTATGTATTTATTGTCAGCTGTAGAATAATTTTTAAAACAATTACGTGTCATAAAGACTGTCTTACATTTTGTTCGGGCTCCAGTCCAACCTCAGTGTGCTACAAGGTATGCAGCTATTGAGGTGTGTGTTGCAGATGAAGCTCTGAAAAGTCAGAGGTGTAAATTTAGGATTACAACCCTGGGTTGTACCTAGATGATAAGCTGGTGATACACTGGACATTATTTTCTTGGACCGGCTGCGTAAACTTATCTGGTGTAGTCTGTGCAAGGTCAAGTGAAATGAGAATCCGTAACGGCAGTGACATCAACCAGCTGTTGGGAGAAGCAGGGGGAGATTCCATGAGTCCATCTTCCTTACAGAGCACTGTCAGCCTGCAGCTGCAACCAGGGGAAAGAAAGGACCAAGGGAGGAAAACAATGCGTGTCCTGGACTTGAGTCGGGTTGCTGGTCTGGCACCCTGAAGCCAGTAGCTTTGTAGCTACTGAGTCCAACACACAAATTACAGCAATGAAGCCCTGCAAACTTCTTGCTGATAAAAGCATCCAGAACAGCGTGAATTTTTGTTGTTGTGCAGCCACTACATCATAATGTATGCTCAGTGAAATCCATCATGTTAGAGGATTTTTCAATAAAGTCACTGGTTTTATTAACATAATACACTATTATTGAGGGCTTTTTCTCTTGGTGGTTAAATATTTTCACACTGATTAACATCCTTTAAAAAATACAGAAATGCAGCTGTCCAGATTTCTTTACTAATTATACTCTACTTAATATCACATATTGATTTCCATTCTCACAGAGGAAGGCAGGGGGTCTTTTAAAATTTCTATTCAAATTGTTTTTTAAAAAACCTCTTAACCAGAGCTTTAAGTCTCAGTGAGCCATGCCCAGGTACGTACAGCTTAAGGTCCTTTTTGATGTCCTCAACTCGAAATATTGTACAGTCCCTTTGCAAATAATGTTTGCAAGACCATGCCTCACTAATACACTTGCTTTTGCTCACCATTTTTTTTAGAGTATGTATAAAACTAAGTTCTGAGACCTAAGTCTTTTCACATGTTTATTTATATATATACAATATTCTCTCAGGCACCAGTAGATGTTACAGTAGATACTAAATTCCCATTGAAATGGTCATTGTACTTTAATGGGAACTGTCAGATTCAGGCCATAAGCAGATCTTTAGGGTAACCTGTGTAAAAGAGCTTTGTTTCATTGCACAGAAATTAATGGAAAACTGAGTTAGTTTGTAATGTGGTCTGCAGAAAGAAAAGGGTTTATTGAAAGATGTCTTATAAGCACATTTCATGTTAATCTCCATCTCCATATTGATGCTGTAGAATGTCTATCAATTAAAAGATTTGAGGCATACTTCTTAAATTGTATTTATTTAAATTTATAAGAGATGTGAAAGTTAATGTCATTTCCATTTTTTCTGTTCAGAGCAGTGTACAAAGATGCTGATTTGTATCTCCTGGATTCTCCTTTTGGACACTTAGACATTTTTACAGAAAAAGAGATATTTGAAAGGTATTGTATGTTTTTATAGATGGTATTTAAGAATCTCACCAAGCAGCACAAAGTAAAACGAAGGGTTTTTAATAACAGAACAAAAATACTGAAGTGATCATTATACCTGTTGGGGATGTTTATTTTTAGGGTTTCTCATAGTATTTTGCGTATTGTATTTTGTGTTATTTGTGTTAGTGATAGGACAATGCACTGTGTGGGGAACAAGCCTGGGCCAAGTGTGGGCATTACTGCTCCCTCTTCCATCTCAACATATTGAGCCTGCTGTAATCTCTTACTCCCAGTGTGCGTGGCTTTATATCTCACTTGCCTTTGAACCAGAAAGGCTTTCACTTTAAAACAATTACCTGCTTTGTAAGTATAAATTTACAAAAAGCTGTATTTTGTCCTGTTTTTCTAATCACTGGACATTGAATCACCTGGAACTGCCTGCTGAAGATTGGCAGCAGGTTGGCCCAAGTCAGAGACTTTTGGCTTGTCCTCTTGATGAAAACAGTAAGGACACACACTGCCATCCACGAGCTTTTCAGCCACTGTAATTCTGAAGTTTTAAAATTGAAGTAGTACTCTTAAGTTTGGTAGACACAGATCTCAGTAACCCTACGATGAAAAGAAATATTTCATGATGAACTGTGCTTTTTGGATTGACCTGAAAATGATTGAATTTCACCCCTTTTTTGGTTGCTGCGATAAAGTACTCATGCTTTACACATCTCAGCTTTACCACCTCCTTTGCAGTTTGAGGGAGCACCCAAGACTGCTCATACTGGGAGCTGGGCAGGTAAAAGAAAATGGAAAGGGATAATAGTATCATTTAATCATGAGAACGAAAAAGTCTAAATGTTCACATTTCCATCTTTTACAGCTGTGTGTGCAAGTTGATGGCGAATAAAACTAGGATCTTGGTTACTTCAAAATTGGAACACTTAAAGATTGCTGACAAAATATTAATTTTACACGAAGGGAGCTGCTATTTCTATGGAACATTTTCTGAACTTCAGGGTCAACGGCCAGACTTCAGCTCAGAGCTGATGGGATTTGATTCTTTTGATCAGTTCAGTGCAGAGAGAAGAAATTCTATCCTTACTGAGACTCTCCGACGATTTTCCATTGAAGGAGAAGGCACGGGATCACGAAATGAAATAAAGAAGCAATCTTTTAAACAAAAATCAGATTTTAATGACAAAAGGAAGAACTCCATAATTATTAACCCCCTTAATGCCAATCGGAAGTTCTCAATAGTGCAGAAGAATGGCATGCAGGTCAACGGGATAGACGATGGCCACAATGACCCACCAGAGCGGAGGCTCTCGCTGGTACCTGACTTAGAACAGGGGGACGTGGCTCTGCTGCGGACTGGCATGCTCAGCCCTGACCATCTGCTGCAAGGGCGGAGGAGGCAGTCAGTGTTGAGCCTGATGACAAGCACCTCCCTGAACTACGGACCAAACTTTTCCAAAAAGGGAAGTACGACATTTCGGAAAATGTCCGTGGTGCCTCAGACAAACCTGTCTTCTGAGATAGATATCTACACCAGGCGTGTGTCTCGAGACAGTGTCTTGGACATAACTGATGAAATCAATGAAGAGGATTTGAAGGTGTGTGATGGTTTACATTCATCTTGGGTTTGGTTATGGTGATGGCTTAGTGCAATATACTCCTCATCTATTTTTCTACTTGTCTATTCCCTTCCTAATGCAGTATTTCTTTGTGGAATATGTTTTTTGAATACCTGTGAAAATTCTTAAGCTCAAGTATCATCCTGAAATCCTCAAAAATTTATTTTGCCTTATTTTTTGCTCAGTTTTGAGTGCCATCTGTAGGGAATTTCAATACAGAATATACATCTCCTGCAGTTTACTTTTCAGATTACTTATGATGAAATGAAATTTGAAACCATAACTTGGAAAAACATCATTGTAAAACATTTATGTAAAATTCACCTTTGAAACATCAAGGTTCATGGAAAAAATAAAATACATTTGAAATACTAGCACAGTTTTTAAAACTGGAATTTGTTCAAACTTGATAAATTTGTCAGACTGCTTAATTCTTGTGTCCTGATGCAGATAATAAATGGAGGAGTAAGCTTGATTTTATTCTGGTTTTATGGATGTGCAGAAAAAAGCAGAAGGTTGAGTTTTATACCAAAAACTGGACCAAAATTTCTTTTTTTCTAATACTTTCAATTGGTCATGATGGACTAATTTCATTTTCAAAACTGATAGCTGATTTTCTGAGGATAGGAAAATTTTATGGAGGAGTTTCCAAGGTAGAAGCAGATTTCTAAGAAAAATTTAAATTCAAAATTTGCTGAACCACTGCCCATTTTTTCTTTTCAGCTCGGCAGAAAAAAAAATCTCAGAGTGTTTACAAATTTACTTTAAAATCACAATAATAATTCTCAATTGAAAGAAAATAGCTATTGATTAATAGGTTTTGATTCTGGTAGTGCTGGACAAATCTCAGCTTCTCTCATTGTTGTCTGAAAATTTCAAATAATCTCTTGATTGTATTTTTATAGCAAAGATGACTCAACCAGTCAGTGCCTTCCTCTCCAGCCATTATCAGCCAATTTAATGCTTCAGCTCAATTATAAGCAGTGAGCTAGCAGAAAGAATGATAGCATTCATGTGTCAGAAATTTTCATACAGAGATACTATTATTATGCTTACTATTATCTTACTGATTTTTTGACAGGAGTGCTTCAGTGATGATGCTGAAAGCATGGGTACTGTTACTACATGGAATACCTATTTCAGATACGTTACTATCCACAAAAACTTGATTTTTGTTCTGATTTTGTGTGTGGCTGTCTTCTTAGTTGAGGTAAGGAAATCTGTGCTTGGTGTCATGTTGCAACAAATGATGTTTATTCAAACTGTTCTTTGTGAAAAATGGATAAAGCATTAAGACTTAATCTCATGTGTGTATCACTTATTGAGAACTGCTGTTAAATTTAATTGCGGTGACTTTTCTGCTGCTTAGATGAGCATTTTTTCACCGAAGTTAGTGGTTAGTGCACAGCAGCAGAAGACCCAATTTCTCAAATTATCCAGGTTATTTTCTGTTATGTGGTACCATATTGGAAAATTGCTTTGAAAAATGAGTTACTAGATTTGCTCTTAGTGAAAGAAGAGTAGTGAGTAAGGCAGAGCGCTGAATGCCTGGGATGGCAGTTAAAGATGGAAGGGGTGTTCCTGCAGACTGCAAGAAGACTTTTTCCAAGGACAGTGTAAAACACCAGAAAAAGTACTGGTTGTTCATGGACATTTGACTGTTTTTCATATATCAGAAATTGCCTGCTTTTTGTCTTGTCTCTCAATTTAGGAAAGATATTTAGCATATAGAATCTCACAGTGTCCTCTTCTATAGTGAATAGCCTAAATCAAGTATCTTTCAAAGGGAAGGAACATGTTTCATAGTGGGAAATCAACGAGAGTGTATTCATATGTCAACTTATAAAATATGGTGCCAATTTCTCTCGGTGTTTTTCAACATGAACTGAATGAAAAGAAGAATCCATTAGGAATATAGGACTAGTTTCTGGCTGATTGTCAGCAAAGGGTTTTTAGCAATTTTGCAGTGAGATTCAAACTTCTTTCTCTGGAGAAAGATGTGACTGATGGTATTCTAAATTTACACTAATGTTATGTTGCAGGGGATTTAAGTTAGTTGTCTTGGACCAGGAATAAATCCTGGAGCTTAGATCTAGTTTAACATCCTAAACTTTTAAACCAACTCCAGAAGCAAGACAGTATTTAGAGCATACTCTTATTGTGTAAGCTTTATTTTCATGGTAGTGGAAAATGGCTATGTAAACAACAGCAAAGCTGAATGTGAGTTTTAGAGGGAAAGAAAATTTTAACTTTAAGGGATATCAGATTTATTCCTGTATATTGAGCATATATTTCTAATGTTGATTACACATTTCTGCTTTTATTTTGGACTAAAGCTTTTTTAAACAGTTCAAAAGCCTCATCTTCTAATTGAAAAAAAAATCTTATGACAAAGAATGTTTCCATATGCTTTAAATTTTCCAGTGTAACTATTATTGAAGTAAAAGCCTATTGGTAAATGAATGGGCTGGAAGATATCCAGCCTTAGTCCAGTCTTGAGCAAACCTCTGTGTGTGAGCTGAAATACCATTCCAAGTGTTTATGTGTCCTGTGCTAACAGTTTGTACCCTTCCAACCTGAGACAATGAAGAGAGGCTAGTGATGAACATTCAAGTAAATTGAAAGTGGCGTTTTTACAGCCTTCAAGTCTGGGTGGGACTATTGTGGAAATTTTAGACATGCTATTTTAGATTTTGAATGGATTGCTTTGTATTGCATGTTCCAAGGTGAGTCCACACAGATCACCATAAATAGGACATCAATTGTACATATTTCCTAGGTTTGCGGGGTGTATGTTGTGTAGCTCACTTAAGCAGCTCAAAACTGTCTCCTAGCTGTAATACCCAGAGACTAGGGCTGCTGAACTGCAAGAAGAGCAGTTTTGGAAGGAAATACAGAGAAAGGCTTTGTGAAACTATTCTATTGACAATATTACCTACCACCATCTTCACAGCTGAAAAAACTCCTCTGTTATGAGGAGTCAAGATGAGAACAGAATTCTGTTGGGAGATGTAAAAACATTATCATGAAAGAAGCCTGATTTTACAAATACTTAAATTTGGGACCATCATGGTTAATCTTGAGTTATTTACTGTAAGACCTGCAAAAGTTAGTGGCTCCCAAAGAGAAGACATCGGTTTTGTATTGGGGTATTACCACAATACGTTTCTGTACCAGTGACATAAAAATGTATGGGAAGAAAATGTAAAAACTGTTTCAACCCTTTGAAAAAATGATAATAGTCAGAAATAGAGCAAACTAAAAATGTGATAGATTAGATGAAGGTCTCCAGTATCTTGGTGGACAGACAAGAACATATTACAGACTAAACTCTTGTTGAACACTGAACTATCTCACAATAAAAATTCTACATTTAAAAACTATTACAATAGATTATGTGTAAAATTATGTAAATTATTATGTGGAATTATGTGGAAAATTATGTAAAAGTAAGCAGCCAAGCAGTAACAATCAAATGAATATACCAAATGTAGATATCAGCTAGCAAGAACAACAATACAAAATTAATAATGTTAAAGGTTTGACATTCATATTCGAATAGCTGCCTTTGAAGATACTGAGAGATTTACTCTTCTAGGGTCATTAAAAATCTTTAAAACTCAAAATCTCTTAAGGCATACAGTTATCATTAGGAAGGCATAAGCAAGGCTTTGTTAATAGTATCATAAAAAACAATACAAGAATATTTAGACACTTGGGAGTCTGATTGTCATACAAGTCTAAATGTAGCTTTGCTGGTGGGATGCACTACATTGTTTCCGTGGAGAGAGAAGCAGATATTACAAGGTTTTTGCTTCAAGTAAGTTTGACTTCCACTCATTTATTATGCTACCTCTAAAAACAGGTATAAAGTCAATGAAAAAAGATAAGTGAGAAAAATTACATAAAGCGATAAGAGAAAATCTGACTGTGCTTTCTTTGGTCACAGGTAGCTGCTTCTCTTGGTGGGGTATGGTTTCTTCAAAAGTAAGTAGTGGTGATAATTTATTGAGAAATTGGGGTCTCCTTTATATTATTTTTTTCTGTAAATAATGAATAATTTCTCCCAGAATTCTATGTGCATAGTCAGTATCTTATAGTCAACAAAATGGTTCATAGACAGAAAATCTAAATGCCTTGTGCAGGTGGTATCTGGTACTTCTTTATGTGATAACAATTGAATGGTTTGTGCCTTGTTATTGAGTCACAACAGTGTATGCAAGATTTTCCTGGGTCAGCTCACTCTAGCAATGTATGGACCCAGTTATCTTCAATATACCGTGCTTCAGAGGTTCTGGGAAGGATTTTTGCTTAGCAACATTTTAAGGGAGCAGTTTCTGTAAGACCCCATTTGTAAAATTTCCTCTGCTCATCTATGAAGAACTCCCAGTAGTTACAGGGTCAGCAGCTGAAGGTTAAAACATACTGAGCAGTGGGAAAGCCGGTGGCTTTTCCTGTGTTAATGCTTTTAATCCCTGTTTTTGTCCTGCAGCAGTGAGTCTGTGTGTTTGAGTATAGAAGCATATGGTGACTTAGGTCTGACTGGAGGTGGAGTGATTTATGTTGATTTCCATCTACATTAAGTCACTATGGGCTTTGATTTTTATAGTATACCTAAAGCATTTTACTTCCATAATAATTCAGTTTTTTCAAGACTTAAACTAATTTTTCTGCTTAAAAGAAGTGAATGTAATTTCCTGAATTAGGTTAGGTTTGTTAGTAATTAAACAGGCAGTAGATTTGCAAGAGACTACAAGAGCAAATAATAATTTATATTTCATACATACATGACAATATTTTAAAAATGACTGGAAATATCTATAACTAACCATTATCATAGTTTTAAAGCAAATGGACATTGGAGAACTGTTTGGTTTTGTTTAGTAAACAAAAGAGAAAAAGCACACAACTTCCAGTAATGCATTTATTTTTAATTTCCATCACACAGGACAGCTTTGAAGGCAAATTCAACACAGTCAGAAAACAGCACCTCTGACAAACCTCCTGTGATTGTCACTGACACTAGCAGCTACTACATCATTTACATCTATGTGGGAGTGGCAGATACCCTGCTTGCCATGGGAATCTTCAGAGGTTTGCCCCTTGTGCATACACTTATAACAGTGTCTAAAACTCTTCATCAAAAGATGGTGCACGCAGTTCTTCATGCACCTATGTCAACATTCAACTCTTGGAAAGCAGGTAACTGAGATGGGAGGTGATTGACTCATCTATGCATTTAATTTCAATTAAATGGTTTTCATTCTGTTAAAGGACACTGTTGCCTTCCATTTATATTTTCAGTCAAGCAGAATGTTAGAAGTTTGCCACATAAGGTAATTTGTGAATCTTTTAATGAAACTTGATTACACTTAAGTGTGACTTATTTCAGTTGTCAATTCTGATTCTGAAATATCACCCTGTAAGAAAGAAATTTGGGGAAAATAAACCTTTAACTGTTCTAGGCAATAAAAGTAGAGTAACTTCTAAAGAATAGACTTTGTCAAAAACTGCAATAGAAAAGATGAAGTCAGCTATGTTGTGAGTGACAAGGAATCAGATGTGGATGATAAATAGTGCTTTTTTAATGAATAGTCCTACTAAAATGGCATAAAACATCAGTTAATATGAATAATGATATGCATATTCAAATTTGGGAGTTGATATAAAGCTCATTATATAACTGGTGCAACAAGTTCCGTCTCCCACTGTACATGAAATTCCTATCTCTTATGCTACTTACTGGTCTTACTGTAATCTTACTAGATTACATGAGACACTGCTAAATGATGATACAACAACGGGCATCTGCTTAATTTTCCCTTATATTCTTAACTTTGTTGTTGCATGATGTTTAATACCGTAATTCTGCTCAGAAATGAAGAAACTGGTTACAAACCTGTGCAAATGCTGATGTGCAAATTACCTGTGTATCAGCAGGGCATGCTGAGTAAGGGGTACAGACCTTATGCTTTGTGCCTCTGTTTCTGCCCTTTTTAGTTTCTTTTTTTAAATTACATTTTCCTGGCTTTTTTTCCCAAGAGCTGAAATAGAAGTTGTGTGGCCAAATTCCTCCATGGGGAAAGAACCTGTAGCTCCACTAAACTGTAATGGAATTGTTTGTACTTGACAAAACTTTGTACTTAATATTTTGTATTCAGAAAAAGTTGTAGCTTTTGTTAAAGTAATAAATGTGGGATTTGTGGGGTATTAAAATATTTGTCTTTTTTTTTTTCTTAATCCATAGGTGGTATGCTTAACAGGTTCTCAAAAGATACAGCAATACTGGATGATTTACTTCCACTTACTGTATTTGACTTCATTCAGGTTTGTAGAATAAAAGTTGTAACTTTTGCTGCCTTATAGCAATGTAAAGTTTCAGCTGTGCATTTTGCAAAAGAAATCATATGAACTTTTTTCGTTCTATGTATCTATTTACATAGCTGCTTATCCTGTAGGTCAACTTTATTGCTTTGTTTTAGAGTACTTGCCTCTGTGTGTACTTACCTCCACTGTTTATGCAAACCACTCTTACTACTCAGGCTCAGAACAATTTTTGCCCTGCAGACCCCTACAGGACAAGTATCCCTGCTGCTGCCCACATTCAGCTGTAAGTCATACAGGGCATTCCTTAGTTTCTTTCAGTTATCCTGGGTCAAGCTTATTATTTTTTGAATGCTATTCTTTGATTACATTCAGTCACTTTCATAACTTCCCCTCCTTAAGCTCTTCTGTTCCTTAGTTTACTTCTCTTCTGTTGAATATATTCTTGACTTTTCTGTTCCTTTGTCTTCTATGGAAATGCCAGCTTTTCCTTAGATAGTACTGGTTCCCAGAACATTTTAAAAATAGAAGCAAATCTTCCCTGGCGCTCCTGTTCCTCTCTACATTATAAAGGTGATATACAGGCACAACCCAAACACTCTGCTGTACAGATTGCCTGTCTCCATCTGTAAGTTTGCCTCCTTTATGGTCCCTACCAACATGATGATCTGATAAAGACAGAATTCCTTTCCCTATATCTTTGTGAGTAATTGATAACTCCGACTCATGACTTCAGAGAGGCCAGTGCAGCTCAACATGAAGAGATTCAGGTACATTACAGCTTTACTTCATGTCCTGCTGATGTCATGAGGACCTGCTGAATGAATAAACATGGACATTGGGACTCTGAATCAACAGTATAATCTTCAGTGTGAACAGGAGACATTACTATCTTTTCTGATATGACGATTTTGTTTCTGATATTTTGGATCTAGCATGGGGATGTTGTTCCAGAAGTACGTTAGTTAGTCTGTCTCTACATTTCAAACTTTCTACAAGAAATTGACTAATTTTTCATATTTTCAAGAATAAGGAAAATCCCAATATTTGACTTTTCTGTTCTGATGCCTTTCAGAGGTTTAGCTATGCCCTATTGTCCCATAGGTTCACCTCTCTCTCCTCAGTCTCAGCTGCAGAGGCTTCTAGACATGCATGATAAGCTGCCCTGTCTTTCCAGGTTCTTCTGCTGAAGATCATTGAACCTACTCACTGGCTTGAATAATTTTAACAGTCATTCCTTCACAATAAATGCCTTCTGGTCGTCCATAGATTCAGACTTCTATGGACTCTGCTAATGAACAGATTCCTCTGAAAGATACAGAAAAGTTATAGATAGGACTTTTTCCTTCTGCTGATTGTTGAAGGGTCACAGAATGTGGAAGGGACATGGGGACCTAGGACGTGGAACCTCTCCAACCCCTCTGTTCAAAGCAGGTTCAGCTAGAGGAGGTTGCTCACGGCCAAGCTGGATTTTGGATATCTCCAAGTTCTCTGAGTAATGTGTTCCGGTGTTTGACCACTCCCATGATAAAAGTGCTTTTTCTTATGTTTGGAATGGAATGGAATTTTGTGCATTTCAGCTTGTGCCCATTGCCTCTTATCTTCCCAGTGTGTGCCATTGAAAAGAATTTGGCTCAAGCACATATGGTCCACAAGAAATACCTAGTGGTATCTATATAAACAGAATATATTTTTAATTATGTAAATCATAAAAAAACTGCATATACAGAAACATTTATATTTTATCTAATTATAATAAATACCAGTAGATAGTTATACAAAGCCTTCTCTTAAGGCTAAACCCAGTTCTATCAACCAGTCCTCATTTCTTGGAGATCCTTCATGTGAGATGCTGCTGGCACATACTGCTTTTCCCTAAGGTTTAATAGGCTCACGCTCAAAAGTTCACAGTGAATTCACTGAACATTTATGCCTGTGATCATGACTGGTTTTCCTAAATGATAAACTCCTGTTGGTTAATCAAATTGGCTGTTGCAGTCATTGCCACCCTGAATGCTCACTGAGTTGCTCTGTCTACTACCACCTGCATTTTCCAAACTGGGAAACAGTGGAATATGTCTCCCCATCTGGCCTCTCTCCCAGGGCTGAAAGCTCAGCATCTGAGGCGCTGCAGCACAGTACTGTGGCTCTGAACTGGGCTGCATGAGCCCTCTGCTGCCATTCCTCAACTATATGCCGATACAGTTGGCTTGTTTAGATTTTTGTTTCTGCCTCTTTAGAGAAAGTCTCATCATCTGACTTCAGACTTTGGAGTTTATCAGACAACACAGAGTTTCATATTCAACTTTTTAGTGAAATAACTGTGGGACCAGCAGTTAGAACAACATGGCGTTATGGCAACCTTTGCAAAATTTGAGTAAATGACAGAAAGGGGAATTATAACAGTCACTGAGTGACTGTAATCTCAAGTAATGTGAGAGCTGTATAACTTGGCTCAATATCAGTTGAATAGCTCATTTGCTTCTTAACAATTAGAGAGATACAATGTTACTAATTTCTGCACTTTGAAGTAATGAGTAAACACAAATCCATTCTTGCATTGCTGCAGACCAGTGCTAAACAGCCTGCACAAGCATAACCCACACATATCACCATTCCTTTAAGAGAAATGAGGAAAATAGTGAAAGAAATTGTAGAGTCATAAAATCGTTTGGGCTGGAAGGGACATTAAAGACCATCTAGTTTCAACTCCCCTGCATAGGCAAGGACACTTTCCACTTGATCCGGTTTCTCAGACCCTTTTCAACTTGGCCTTGAACACTTCCAGGAATGGGGCATCCACAACTTCTCTGGGCAACCTGTTCCAGTGCCTCACCACCCTCACAGTAAAGAATTTCTTCCTAGTATCTAATCTAAACCTGCTCTCTTTCAGTTCAAAGCCATTCCTCTGTTAGCTAGTTCAGCTGTGATGTAATTTTTTTTCATAAAATGTGAGGCTGCTATTGCATTGCTCAGATTTCTGATGAAAAAAAGTGGTAGGAAACTTAGAACATGCTTACTTGTTCGTGAAAGACCTCTAACTTAGAATACTGGGAGCTTAAATCCTTCCTTGAGTTTATGTGGATGTAGTAGCATAAGCACCCCTGCTTGTTTTTTCCTAATGTGAAATTAGTTTTGCTTTCCATCTGTTTCTTTGCTGACTGGTCGTTTGCAGTGATGTTTCAATGCAATGTTCATAATTTTGTCCAAATTGTCTGTTTGCAGTTGGTTTATGCTGGTAAATTTGTAGCTTGAAGTAGTTGTTTAGTGTTAAAAGTAACACCCTGATACAATGCAGAACCTTGCTATTCTATGTACACTGATGCACTTGGTTTTCATTAGATTCAGATATGAGACAAAAACAGTCTAGGTGCTTAAGTCTCTTCTAGAGTAAAGATCAGATTTAGAATAAAGACCAGATTTAGTTAAATCTGTCTGGAGCTACTGAGGATGAGGTCTTAAAATGGTAGTAGTCTCTGGTAAGTTAAAATAGATTAACTCTGAAACAATTTTGTTCCTTTTGAGTCTTCTGACACCTTTAAACAACTTTTTATTTCTCCTGAAACTGCTAATTTGTCATACCACAGGTTCTCTTACAATTTCTTTCCTGTCTTTTCTGATCAGGACAAGCAGTAGTGCTAGTTTCATATATGGGTTACAGTCCCTTGAGCAAGCAAAGAAGTACAACTTCCTGCTTTTTCTGATCCTCAGCAAGACTGCTTTGCCCAGAACCTGCAGGAGAATGTCACTCAGCTCCTGACAGTCTTGCACGCCTAGTCCAGACAAAACAGGGGCAGCACCGGTAGGTTTGGTAGGTGGCTGCAGATACTGCAAGTGTCATTCTTACAATTTTAAGTGGAGAGTGAGTGCCTAGCTGCTATTGTTTTTGTGTGGCTTCGTATTTTAGAAGCCTGCAATACCCATTGTACTACAGAAAACACTTCTTCCATCTTTTAGAAATATATGGCAGCTTATTGCAACAGGTAATGGATCTGGTCGAAGTTATTAATGATCTTTTCCTGGAGGTTTGTTCTCAGCTGCAAATCTTCTTAGGTTAGCACTTTATGTTTGTTGAAACAGTACATAGTTGCCATAGAAAGGAGATTTGCCACCAATCTCTAGTCTATAAAATGACAAGTTTACTATATCAATAGTATTTTTCTTTCATTCTACAGTTAATACTGATTGTGATTGGCGCTATAACAGTAGTCTCAATATTAGAACCCTACATCTTCCTGGCATCAGTGCCTGTGATAGCAGCCTTTATTCTGTTAAGGGCATACTTCCTCCACACTTCTCAACAGCTGAAACAACTGGAATCTGAAGGTAGGAGCAGCAAAATTGGTAGACTTTTAAATCCACAACAAATCAATTGAGAAGTGATTCACCCTTTCTCCTCTTTTTTGCCTCTTCTCCTGCGAGATGACATTGTCTTTGGGAGCAGAACTCATATCTCCTTAAAGCCAGGGCCATCACTGATCCAGGCAATACTGAGTACTCTGCTGCCAAAGAGCAATAAAAAAAGGCCTTTTTAAAGATGGGCTTTATCACCACTGCAGCTGAAAACAAATAAAGTCCTGACATACAGTTTTCTTGAGAGTAAATGTAACTTGTAAAATTGTGGTCAGACTTGGTATGTACCCTTTGAGTTTGTTTCTTTGTTAGAAAAATTTTTAATGGATATATCTTGATCACAAAGAGCTCTTATTTCTGAATGAGTTATTTGATTAAATTTCCTTCCTCTCCCCTCATTAAGAGACTAAAATGTTCCAAATAAAATTGAAAACCTCATTTGGAAGTGTGAATTTGCAGACCATGTGCTGTTGCCTGGCTTTGCAGCAAACTGGCAGATCCTCAGCAAATCAGTCCTGAATCTTAAAGAGTGGTGATCCTCTTCCCTTTAACTTAAGTGTAATTCTGGAGTACCTCAGATCTAAATTTAAATTTCTTTGATGTTCACAGGGATCCAGCATTGGCTCACCACTTTTTATATAATGCAAGATCTGCTTAAAATTACCATGTCAGTGCATATGAATCCAGAGCATTAAAGTACTGAGTCTGTGCTAAAAAAGCTTCATATGATGGAGTTATCAAAATTACAGGAATTCATTTTGGCTGGGGAGGAGCAGCCTTTCTCTTGTGGCATCTTACAGAAGGCCAGGAGCTTCCCCAAGGAGATATGAGACAAGTAGTTATGTGCTAACTATGAAGAATTATTGTGATCCTTCCTGTCAATAAACTGAATGTAATTTCAACCCATTCTTGGAAAGACTGTTGTTGTATATCCTTTGTTAGGATTACTCCAGTCATGCACTTTGACAACACATGTAAATTACACACTGACAGTCATTATGCTGCTGTGAGGTAGAGCATGGGGGGGTGTTTGCATTATATCAAAGGTATTTGCTTATGCATGTTTATGTTGTTCTAATTTAAACACTTTACAGCTCGGAGTCCAATTTTCACCCATCTTGTTACAAGCTTGAAAGGGCTGTGGACACTGAGAGCTTTCGGGCGGCAGCCGTATTTTGAGACCTTATTTCACAAAGCTCTGAACCTCCACACAGCAAACTGGTTCCTCTACCTGTCAACACTGCGCTGGTTCCAGATGAGGATAGAAATTATCTTTGTTGTCTTTTTTGTTGCTGTGGCATTTATCTCTATCATAACTACAGGTATGGTAACTTTACCTGAAAACTAAAATGGAAGTCTGCTGCTTCTTTTTAACAGCTCAGCGTTAGGAAATTCTGAGAGAAATAAATGGTTGCAAAATTTAGCATACATTGACTTAAGTATGTCATAATAGTAAACACAATTTAATTAGAATAGAAATAGCACCATTATTACCTGCAGTCTGATATTGTAGAGGACTCATTAAACGGCTTAATCTGAAAATAATAACTGAAGGGACAAAACTTTCATTTTCTTGATTGTAATTGCTGTAAAATAATCTCATGTGCTTGAAACCACACTACTGTTCTGGGAAGGCTGGATGTTGATCACACCTGTATAGCTCAAAGGTTTTTAGTAACTAGAAGTTAATGTTCCTCTCAATTGCAAATGGCTAAGACATGAAAAGTTTTAATAATCTTTTAGAGTCCACACCATTAGCAGAAATTGTCATCCAGTTCTTTAATTCCCAACCCACTGATCCATTTTTCTATGTCAAGTTTTGCAAATTCTATTCAAAATCCCCTGAAAAATGACTCACCACTCCTAGTAAACACAGTGTATGAATGAGAATCACACTATATCTTACTTGTATTTGAAGTGGTGCCCATGACTGGCCAGGTGTAGCCAGCCTCAAACAAGCAAAAAATAGGAGTATGATGTCTCCAAAATGTTAATAGTTCATGTCTGTGGAAAAACTCAGATAGAGATTACTTCAAATACAGGTTTTTATTCACTATGCTTTTGTTATATTTGGGCATCATTCTACCTCTCCAAGTTTTACGCTGAGCTTTGTGTGCAGGATCTGTTTGCAGTTTCAGTACTACGAACAAGAGTTTGATGATTTTATGGAGGAGGTTTTTAAATCTAATAATATTCAAATTTCTTTCAGCTCTACTTCAGTGTTGAAAAGGAGTTATATAAGAGCTTGCAATTTATCAGATATTGTATAGTTTATGAGATGCTATCCTCTATTTCTCGTATAAGGAGCTCTAGCCTTCCTTACATAAAAAAAAATCAAAAATCAACCACACAAATACTTCAGTATGAAAATAGGCACTTACAGTAGTTCTGTTACTAAGGAGACTTCTAGTTCCCCTACCATTCATGGGAAACAATGTTCCCTGCTGTCCTTCTCATTTCGCGCTTTGTGCCCTTAGTTTGGGGTTTTTAGGAAAAACATTTCTTGTGTTAGTTTTCCTGGATGTTCTACCTGAGAAAAGGAGTTAGAAACACTTTTAAAAATATTAAAATTTGTCATCTTGCCACCATTGTAACCTTTACTGCCATAAATAATAGGCCCTTGGAGCAACACTAAATTGCTTTTCTTAATCTATCAGCTTTCATGAGGAACATTTTGCTTTTATTGCTTACTTTTATAATTACTTAGATAACAAGATATCTATAAGCAAAACAAGAGGAGGTTTGTTGAAGAAAACTATATAAAGAATGGAGATATCACAGAAAGGCATTTGACTTAAATTCTCAATCCCATTTAACATGTAGTGAGGTTGAAATCAACAGTATGGTAGATTAAATGCTTGTGTTGTATTGTATGAAGTCATAAAGGAAAATCCCTGGAAAATCCCATGCTTGTTACAGCAGACAATTAAAGCTAAAGAATTATGTCTGCATCTTTGAGGAATACTAAGGAGAACATCCTCTTTTTGTCAAAGAAATGAAAATGTAAGCCATTTTGAATTTTAAAGTTGTTAGCTGTGTGTGGTGTTTTAGTTAGAGTAATTTCACAGATTCATATGTGTTGGAAAAAGGAAAGTCAAATCAAGATTGCAGAGACGTGATTCTGTTTACAGCTTAAGTATCAAAATTTAATTTTAGCTTCTGCCAAAGCAAGATTAGGGTTTCTAGTGAATTCAGTGCCAAAACCAGGTGTTTAACTGTGATTTATCTCTTAGTCCTTTTTATGATTAACAAATCCATGTTTTCTCCATGAAATAAAAGAGGAGAAAGTATGAATATGCATTTTATGATATACATGCTAATTTTCTGATTTCTAATGGCTTTTTATTTGCATAGTAATTGAATGTGTTTTTCTCTCCACAGGTGATGGACCAGGTACAGCCGGAATTATTCTTACTTTAGCTATGAACATCATGGGAACCTTGCAGTGGGCAGTAAACTCAAGCATAGATGTTGATAGTTTGGTAAGCATAAAATGCACCATGCTGTGCTTTCTTTTGAGGAATTGCCTTATTTTGTTGATTATGGTTGTGCAGTGATTTATCTTCAGAGCTGAGTATCATGCAGATATGTCAGAAAAGTTTCCCTCATATGTTTGATAGCAAACTACTGGCTTTGGGACAGCACAAACTGAGTTTTTCCATGATCAGAAGTTTTCCTGGCCTGGAATAGGCAGCAGCAAATACTTGCATTTGAGGATTCAGATTGCAGATGTAGCAGTGATAGGAAGACCTCAAAAAGGCTTGGGGTTGTTTTGTTATGATTATATTTCCTGTATTTATTTATATTATATGCCTTCCTTGGTCTACTTAACAGCTTTGCATAGCAGATCGTGATGGATATTGTGGAATTCCTTTCACCCATTATCAATAGGGATTTAAAAATCTGTCCTTGACTTCCCTAGGAGTCTTTTTCTGGTTTTATGTGAAATGCCCTCTGACATAAGACTTTGTAGTTGTATGTAATTTTAATAGGTAGGATTGGGTTTAAAACAGAGTCTTTCACAAGGTTAGCTTCTCATTGCCTATTTGTGGAAGTATGAGAAGCAGACAGGAAACTTATAAAAGAATATGTTTTTTCTTGCAGTTTTCATCATACATTAGGTTAAATGTATGAAAATTTTAGATTTTCTTTTAAAATGTAATAGTTACTTATCTCTTTCCACTTCATTCATTCTAGGATTTATTTTAGACAGAATTTGTGTAACAAAATACCATATTCTTATAAACAAAAAAAAAATTCTGAGGAAAAAAAATCTCCCACATCCCTCTCTGAACCCTAAATTAGCTTCTCAAGCCAACCATTTCAGTATTGAAAAACAGAAAAAATTACAGCAGATCTTAGAGGCCATTAAATCCTGATAAGTTGAAATTAATTGCCATATTAAAAATATATAATTGGGGCAGATGGTGACAGTGAAACAATATTTGCAAGTCCAATTTTTTAAAAAATAAATGATTCAACTAGATTCATCCTGAGAAAAATCATTAAGAGCCTCAAAACTGGTAATTAACCACTTACAGCACCTAATCTCTTGTTTGCACATGTGCCTGCTGATGGCCATTCAGCAGTGTTTCCTATCCACCAGATGTTTTACGCTAGCTCTTTCCTTGCTTTGTTAGAACAGCCTGTCTTGAAGGGCAAGCACTTTGTGAAAGGGCTTCATTGCTCTAACTGCAAGACCTGCTGAACAGAAGTTACGTGACTAATAATGAAGTAAAATGTGATTTTATGTGATGAAGTAAAATTTTTAGGGTTGGGAGGAAGCTCTGGAGATCCTCTTGTCCAACCCCCCTCACAAGGCAGGGTCACCTAGAGCAGGTGACACTGGAACTCCTCACAGGTAGGATTTGAATGTCTCCAGAGAGGGAGACTCCACGACCTCCCTGGACAGCCTGTTCCAGTGCTCTGACATCCTCAATGTAAAGAAGTTCTTCCTTATGTTGAGGTGAAACTTCTTGTGTTTTAGTTTATGGTCATTGCTCCTTGTCCTGTCACTGGGCACCACTGAAAAGAGCCCAGCACCATCCAACTGACACCTTCCTTTGAGATATTTATATGCATTAATGTGATGCCCTCTCAGTGTTCTCTAGACTAAACAGGCCCAGCTGCTGCAGTCTCTCCTCATAGAGGAGATGCTCCAGACCCCAGATGATCTCTGTAGCCCTCAATTGGACCCTCTCCAGTAGCTCATTGTCTCTCTTGTTCTGAGAAGCCCAGAGCTCAACACAGCACTCCAGATGTCGCCTCACTCGGGCTGAGTAGAGGGGCAGGACCACTTGCTGGCCATACTCTTCCCGATGCACCCCAGGTTACCACTGCCCTCCTGGCCTCAAGGGCACACTGCCAGCTCATAGTCAATTTGTCATCCACCAAGACTCCCAGGTCCTTCTCTGAAAAGCTGCTCTCTTGTAGGTCAGCCCCACAAAACCACAACAGCAACAGCAATGTTCATTCACTCGGCTCTCCTTTGTAAACACCATCCCCTGTAAGGCAGAATGTGATCACTCTAACAATCTGTATACAAATCATGTGTGCATATTACATGGCTTAATACAAACTGAAAGTGTTTCACAAGAGCCTTACTGTAGGATTCCAAGGGTGCTGGACACAAGACTGTTTAAATAAAGAAGAACTTCACCTTTTTAGAAGTACAGTCATGTTAAAATGTCACCTATTGTTAACAACAAGAAAGTAACTCCCTTTCCCTTGAAAAGGAAGTCTCAAGTTGCTCTAGACATTTCTGAGTACTTTGCTCTGTATTAAGACAAAGTACTGTACTGGTGCACTGGTTATGTTACGTTATGTTGCGTTACTGATAGCCTTTTAAGGTCCATCAGTTTATAGGTGGATCCTCTGGACATGTTTTAGCACTGGATAAGTGCCCACCCTCATGACATGAATTTTTAGGTATCCCAGATGAGAAACTAATAGATGTTGCTGGCAGGATGGTTTTCTTGACATTCAAAACCTGCTCCTGTGCATAAGCAGATAAAAATAGCTGAATGATGTCAAGATAATAAAACTGCTTCACTGGGTGATACAGATGTATTATTTCCTACTCTGTAGTCTCTGCATTTAGCACTTCCCTCTTCAAAGTATTTTAAAAGTATTTGGCTAAAGATGTTTTGCAAAGGTTTGCCTGACTTAGTAGTCTATTTATTTATACTCTATTTTTCTCTCAAGAGATAGTTTGAAGCTCCCTCCCCACAGGACCAGGTTGACTAGAATTGACACATCTCCACATGTCTCCAGTTACAGATATGCACACACCGCTCCAGTTGACATCACTCTTGCCCTTCCTTGAGCAGCTGTGATATCTGTGTTTACAAGCCTGCAGACAAGCATGCCTGAGTGAATAGCACATTTGTAGGTAGTAGTCTTTGTTTGTCATATAGGCTGGAGTTTTCTGCAAGTGGTTGAAAGCCACGTCCAAAGGAGTAGCTGCTGAACTTAGTACATAGTATAAAGCTCCTACTGAGTTGTTTTACAAGACATGCAAGGTACAGGACATCAGTGAAATAAATGCAAACAAAAGGACAGAAAGACAGAATAGGGAAGCAAAATCACATTAAAAAGGGAAAAATGTGCTGGAACAATTGCTGGCCAAACAGATGGGTAGGTGGCAAATTTGGCTTGATTCCGCACAATTTCCTTCTTGAGCTTTCCATGACACTGGCACACAGATTGAAAAAATCTGAGTTCCTAATACTAATTTCTACATACACAGATACTGTCTTTGAAGCAAATTTTTGTGGAACAGATTTGGCTTTAAATTAAAAATCCCTATTGTCTCTTAATACCCCATAATGGTTTAATGGTTTTGGCATTTCATTCTCTACAGCCCTGATACTTTGTCTGCTCTGCCTTTATTTAAGAACAACCAACCAACCAAACAAACAACCCCCCAAAAATACCCCACACTCCCCCTCACAACATATGTGGTCGCTCTGACAGCTATCGATTGTTTCATTTAAAGCTACGAATTAGGCTAGATTTATTGTTTCACTTGGATAATTTCTGCTAATATCCCTTTAGTTGGTTTTCAGTCTTTTTCTTATCCTTCTAGGCAGTCTTGTAGTATTTTGAAGTTTTTTTTTCCTTCATAAGGAAATAGAAAATAATTTTTTTGGTAAGCGCTGCTTTCACAGATAAACATTAGCTAGTCCCAGTGGACTATTTTAATGCTTTGTAACTTCTTCCTTCACTGATGTATATCCTGCAGTAGCAGTCCTTTAACTGTGAAGGACAGTTCCTTTTATCAGGGAAAGAGAAAATGCCATGCTCTAACTGTTGCCAAAATTACTTATATAAGGAGATATAAAAAGAAATCCCCAAGGAGATATTAAAAGCAAACTTGCTAAACCTCACAGTGCCCCACCCTGTACATCAGGGATGCTGAAGAGTTAAAGTAATACAGGGTAGAGAAAAGGACCAAATTTAAAAATACAACTGTGAAAAATAATGGTGCTTTTACAGCTGATTTTCATGCTTTTATATTCTCATACTATTTCTCCTTTAACCTGTTCAGTTGTTTTCTTTTTATTTTTTAATCTAGGACATGATCTTAATATGGTTTTTTACTACTGTTGGCAGGAAACCTGAGAACACTGTTAATTTCCAAAGTTTAAGTAGAGTAAATACTCGACTGTAAAATCTGCATCAGAATGGCAGTCTTTAAAGTGAGGTGGTGGTCTTCTGGAAGGGAACAGAATGAAGAAAAATTTTTTAGAACATTTTCTTTTCTGCCTGCCTGCACAGCAGTGTGAAAAAGAGAAAAAAATCAGTAAAAGTTTTACATGAACTAAGTATTTCATTTTTGCAGTTCCAAAGAGAAGTGTACGTCCTATAAGTGCACCCAGAATGTAACAGCAGATGATGTGAAACCACGGTAAAACCATATGTTCTGCCTACAGAGCCGGTTTTGGCTGTGACTTAATGCACAGGGTTTTGTACCACAGGAACCATTGGACCAACCTCCCACAGGATCTCCCAGCTGCACACTGCACTTTCCAGGCAGCCTGAGGAGGTGATGTCTTGCACCACAGCCACTGAATACTGTGTGTGTCTGGTCTGAAGACAGCCACTGCTCTCTTTTTAGTAGAAGATAACACAGAGCCTGATTAAATTAACTGTATTAGCTTGCTTGTAAAAGAATTACTTCTTCCACCTTCTGGAAATATGCATTATATAATTATGTTATGAATTCTCCTTCCAAGTTAAGAGGCGTTTAAGTGATATTAATGAGAAAATAAATTAAAGAATTTACAGTGCTATTAAAATCTCTGTAAAATACGATATGGCAAGGCTAAAAATAGTGTACTATGCTATAGACTTAGGGATGAAAATAGTAAATATACTCCTTTATTCAAAAGTACTAGTTAAAGAACATGAATATAGCTGGCATAGTATTGATGGGAATAATGGATAAGAAACTTGCTGTCACCTATCCTATACCTGTCATTATGAATGACAGAATATTTCTACCTGTGAAAGGAAGAATGGATATTTTTGTAAAATGTTACTGACATGCTACATTCTGCCCAGATTTAAATCATAATTCAAGCTATAGAACAAGGAATTTAGAGTTGATTTTAAAATTATTAAACTGTCTAAAGTATCTGCATACGTAACTGATAAGTCTGTCACAGGAGCTAGGACATTGGGATGAAATTTTCTTTTGTATAGAAAGGCTCTTCATCCATCTGGCTTCATAGCAGACATTAGACAGTGTGTAGTGGTATGATTTCTTGGGCAGTTACGGGGAATCTCTGCCTGTACAAACATGCACAGTTCTTCATGAAGCCAAGAAAGACCTTCATTTCTAAAATGGCTATAGTTCTATAAAGCTAAGATTTCTGAAAACAAAGGTACCTTCAAACACCTATTAAAATAACTGCATGGTGCTCATTGTGGGATTTACTATTGACAGTGGGGGAGAAAATTGTCAGCTGGATCCAAGGTCTTCCTGTTTGTATCACCAAAATGAGCTGGCATATGTACATGAACATGATGTTGACCATGCTTTTCCCTCTTGCACAGTGGTTGAGATAGAAGTAAGAATTGACAGGCTTGTGTCTTAGCATGTTTTTTAAAATGTCTGTCACAATTAGGTTTCAAGATGCTGACATGTAAGTTATGATCCCAGTATTCCCTTGCTTCGACATAGAAAATCTACCTAACAATATTTCAATCGGGATTGAAGAGCAAAAGGAATCCTATGTAACACGCCAAGTAGAAGCACATTGCAGAAGGAATATAAAAGCAGTTAAACAAAGATGTACAAAGGGTTTTCCATGACACCACTAAATAGAGACATATTTCTGAGAACAGATTAGAGAACAAATGTTGTTTACAGGAGGAACAAGTTTTTGTAAAACAAGGAATCTAATTAATTAATTAGTTGGACTGGGGCATTTAGGTACTTGAATGTAAAGGGAAGTCACGTCTTCTTCAAGTAAGGAGCTGAAACTTGTTTCCTGAACAGGAGAAAAATAGGACATTTTGAAGACTCCAGGACTGCCAGCATGAACAACATTCTCTGACAGTATGTTAGAAATTACAGCCTCTACTGAATGGATTTTAATGTTAACCTAAACAAGCTAAGTGTTGGAGGTCAAGAAGCAGATAGAGAAGAGAAACTTGACAAAATCAGAGTAAGGCTTACAAGTGGCTTACAAGGCTTAAAATCTGGATAAATACTGGGTCTTACTTTTCACTAAAAAGGCAGTGTTTAATCTGTGGGTTTGAAAGTGGAGCAGAAGGTAGAAATGGGATTTATAATATCTGAGGTGGGAATTACATGCAAAACCAGCTAGAATCCTGGTCTCCCTAAATTTCCTGTACAATTTGTGGAGGGATACACACTTGTGACCACCTGTGAGTCAATCCATCTAAGATCAGAGTCTTCAACTGGGGGTGATTGGGTTCTGCAGTTGGACATTTCACTTAAACATGTAAAACCAGACTGGAGCAATGCCATCCATACCAGGTAGAGAAGACCTCGCCTCCAAGTGTTCAGGAAGAACTGGCCAAGAAGCTGGAAATCTGGAAATGGCCACTTCAAATACATAAAACAAGTTGGCAGGGATGGTGGCATGTGATAAAAAAACAACTGTCCATTTTTTGTTGAGAAGGAGAAATGAGAAGTCATTGATACCACCATCAGTTTGTTGGTGTGATAGCAGCACTCTTTATAAACTATTTTAAAGTATTAATTAAAAATGTGATGCTTGTAGATTGGAGTCACTTAAGTTTGCTGACATTAGGGTTGCATCACACTACCCTCATAAATGTGTCTGATGATTTATTTTCTAGACAAAAGTAATGTAACAGATCTCACTTGCCTTCAGGAAAGCATTGACTGTGGCTCTGTTTCAGGAATTACGTAAATGAAGGATAGATATAAGGATTGTTACAAGAACTGTAAACTAGTTAATGAGTTGGTCAGAAAGGAAATGGCATTAAGCTCTAAGTATTAACCTGTAGGGAGGCTACTCAACAAAGATTAGATTGCTGACTGGGCTCATTTTAATCTTTTTTAAATGCTCTCAACAAAACAAAAAAGTGTGTTGAAGAAATCTGCCAAAGGCACAAAGCTGAAAGGCAATGTTGGCATAAAGGATCCTGGGAGTTGAAATGTATTAGGTGACCTCAAATGGCAGATATTAAATAGGTTTCAGTAACAAAAGTGCAAAACCTTGAATTTGGGGACTGCTAAGAATAACCTCAGTTGTAAGTAAGGATCTTGGTTAGAAATGGCTAAAATGGAGAAAAGCTTGGCTGACCACCTCTCAGTCAAAGCTTGACTGTAAGATGTGACTGTGAAGATAATAGTGTATGATCCTAGGATGTGTTAATGCAGATATTCCTAATATAGATAGGGAAGTACCAATGCATTTGTATAATGTCCTTGTGAAACATCATCCAAAATGCTGTGTACATTCTGGTCAGACAGGAAAGTTTGATTTGAACTGGGCTGTTTGGAGAAGGAGAACATATATTAAGAAAGAGGCTTAAAGCTGGATTTTCTTTAGTCCTGGAGAACAAAGGGTGACCGCATCTAAGGTATCCCTCCATAAATGGATGGGAAAAGCAGCTAGTTAAAGGAGCTCTTTAGAATTTGAAATTAATAAAGTTATAACAGCAAAGTTCTCCATAAAGTCAAAAATATGTCTTCTGACCTCCTGAGCAGTGAAATTGTAGTGAAGGAGATTAATTATTTATTTATTGATCCTTGACCCATTTAATAAAAATAAGATCAAGAGGATCCTTTCTAGTCCCGTGTTCTTTTGAAAATTCACCAAGACTGCTTCTAGCAACTTCTGTCTGATGTTCATGAGCTACAAGACTTTATTATTTCACCTAATATATGTAGTTACTGATTCATTATCATGGAACTTACTACTAATTTTTTTATTTGCTATAATTTCTCATAAATACTCAAATGTTACTGTCTGGTGATTGTTCCTCTTTACTTAATGCTACTGCTTTGCATTTTTCAAATTCCATGCAGTCCGTTGATCTTTGGAGATCAGTCATTATTCAGAGAACTTCAGGTTTTGGTCAGCTCCACACCTTCCTGAAGGAAAGAGTTTAAGTGACCCATGTCATTTTTATGATTATACTTCCATTTCATAGATACAAGTCATCACTTTTCAAAATACATTTTTAAAGGTAGAAAGAGCTATTATGTCCATTTAGAAAGGAAGCAAGAGGAATCACATGTTAGACCAATGTCAGTAGTGTAAGTACAATGGAATCTAGAGCTCTATACAAGAAGTAGCCTGCCTTTGAAGATTATATCATAGTAGAGCTGTCTTGGTTTAAGACCATTTAAAGGTAACTCTAAATTGAGTTACCTCCCCATAGTTTCAACCAATCTCTTTCCACCAATAAGGAATGAATGAGTAGATTTAAGTGAAAAAATAAGAGTTCACTAACAAGTGAAACAGCAACAGGCAACAAAATACCAGTAAATAATCACTAGCTACAAAACTGTTAAATCTCATGAACCGCACAGGAACAAAGAGACACCAAAATGGCAGGGTACCACCCTTCCGAGATGGCAGCCCCGCTGCTGGCTGTGTGTAGGGAGACAAAGGGAAGATGGCACCAGCTCTCTCCCCCAGGATGGCACCATGCAGTCCAGGAGACAAAGTGGAAAATGAGGCACAAAAAAACCCCTTCCGGGAAGGCGGGAGCTTACAGAGCTGTTCTGGTGGCAGATGAGAAGCGCCAGTGCGTGTGGGGTCAGCAGCGCTGCCGCCTACTGCTGCTGCCGGCCGGACTCTGCCGCTGCTGGTGCTGGTGTGCTCTGAACTGTGCGTGTGTCGGGAGGGAAAACTGCTCTGTTGGTGCCGAAGTGCGGTGACCCAGCTCCCCAGGACCTGCTCGAGCTTCGCTGCCAATAGAGTTTGAAGAGTGCACTCCAAAACCAGTTGCTAATTGTGAAATGCAGTTTTTCCGAGTTGCTCCACAGAAACCCACCAGAAGTGGAGCCTCTGCCTTCAGAAACAGTGCCAGGCACAAGAGGGACTCGGCTCGGGTGCCCTGACCTTTTCAAGGGACCGGCACCTCCCAACTGCCCCGTAATTCCAGTTCCAGCCACACCGGCTCCTAAAGAGACACTAACAGTTTTTGGGTACAGATAGGTATGGAATTCAATAATGTTTTGGATTACTCATGACAGTAGCTTACACAGAAAAAAGACCCACTGTTCTGGCTAGGAATTAGGAACAATTTTATTTCATTTGTTTGGATAGTTTAGTGTGAATTACAATTCGAATACTATTTGTTTTGATTTGTAGATGCGGTCTGTCGGACGAATATTTAAATTCATTGACATGCCAACAGAAGAGACAAAAAGCACGAAGCCACAGAAGAACAATCAGTTTTCCGATGCCCTTATAATTGAAAACAAGCATGTGAAGGAAGAGAAGCGCTGGCCATCTGGGGGCCAAATGACTGTGAAAGACCTTACAGCCAAGTACGGTGAAGGAGGAGCTGCTGTACTAGAAAACATTTCCTTTTCAATAAGTTCAGGACAGAGGGTAAGACACTGTTTTGTTGTGTTTTTTTCTGACTTCTGTTAAGCTTAAGTACAGAATTGTCACAAACCTATTCAATGACTAAAGAGGATTTTGAGTCCAACGAGGTTTTCTAAATGAAATTGGTGCAAAACAAAGTATCTTCTAAAGTAACTGAAGAAGAGAAATTACTTAGGATAAAATACATATGCACAGTTTTCCAAGTTGTACTCCTGTGCCTGAAATTCTCCTGCTGTGGAGAGGGAAGCTTGCTGGTGAGTGCAGGTGCTGGGGACAGCCTGACCCAATGGGGCAGGGCACGAAAGAATGCCGGCTGCCGTGCCAAGGGTAATGCACCACTGGCTCTGGCGGCCGGAGGGTGGAGGTGCCGTCTCACCCTTCCATGAGGGCTCTACGCCACCCTGAATTATTATATTACAGACCGTAAACAGCTCTATTCTTTAGAGGATTGACAAACCTCTGATTAATCTTCATGTGTGTTTGAGGCAGCGTTTAAGAAAGAGCTTTAGTTTCAGGACAGCGTTTAGGTAGAAGTTTAACACTTTGCTTCAAGTTCATGCTAAAGGCCCATCCTTGGTGAAATAGGAAGAAAGGCTTGTGATTTCCTGAGCTGAAGCCATACAGATGAAGAGGAGATTTTAACTGACCCATGTAAATGAGAAAACAGGTTCAGTGGCAGCTCCTTGGCCTTGACATGAGGCACATCTTCGCTCTTAATTTGGATAGCACCAGTCTTTGCCAGGTTTGGTAGATTTGTCCTGGTTTACATGAACTGATTGTTTCATCTACTAAGTTTAAGGGCACCAAAATTTTGAACCCAGAGCTCTGACTTCCTGTACCACCATGCTGAAACCACTCTGCCTTTGAAAGAGACACCTGTGATTCCTGGAACATGGAAGGTGCTGCAGGTGCTGCTGCTGGCTGGGAGACTTACTTCCGGGAAAATCCCTTGAAGCAGTGGAGTAGGGAAAATGAAAGATACTTTTGTACTGTACAGAGGAGCCGTAGAGTAGTAAAAACAAAAATCCTTTTCTCAAGGTCTGTGATTCAAGTTTGGTAAAGAACCCTGGACTCAGGTGCTCCTTAAACTTGACAAGATTTGTCTCTATCTCATAGGTAGTACACCAAGAAGGAAATGGACAAGCTGTCCTCTGCTGAGAGATGGAATGGAATGGAAATAGAATAGAATAGAATAGAATAGAATAGAATAGAATAGGTCATCTAGTCCAACTGCCTTACCACTTAATGGCTGTCTAGAACTTAAAGTGTATTATCAAGGGCTTCTTAAAGACTGACAGGCTTGGGGCATAAATCACCTCTTTAGGAAGCCTGTTCCAGTGTTTGACCACCATCTTAGTAAAGAAATGCTTCCTAATGTCCAGTCTGATCCTCCCCTGGTGCAGCTTTAAAGCATTTCCACATGTCTTCTCACTGGATCCCAGGGAGAAGAGATCAGTTGTGCCTCAGCCGCCTCTCCAAACTAGACAAGCCCAAGTTCCTGTCCACTTCTCATAGGGTATTCCTTTCAGCCCTTTCACCAGCTTTGTTGCCCTCCTCTGGATGCATTCACTCACCTTCCCATCCTTCTTAAACCGCGGAGCCCAGAACTGCACACGGCGCTCCCGGTGAGGCTGCTCCAACGCTAAATAGAGTGGGATAATCACCCCTTTTGCCCAGCTGGAGATGCTGTGTTTGATCACCCCAGGATGGGGTTTGCCCTCTTGGCTGCCCAGGCACACAGAGCTGACTCACGTTTATCCTGCTGTCAGCCAGCACCCCCAGATCCCTCTCTGCAGGGCTGCTCTCCAGCCACTCCTCTCCCAGTTTATACTTGTGCCTGGCATTGCTCCATCCCAGGTGCAGAGTCTGACATTTGGAGTTATTAAATTGCATTCCATTAATCATTGACCAGTGCTCCAAACTACCTAGATCCCTCTGCAAGGCCTCAAGAGAGTCAACAGCATTTCCCAATTTGGTATCATCACCAGCTTTGCTAATGGTGCATTTGACTCCTGCGTCCAGGTCATTGATGAATATGTGGAAGAGAACTGTCCCTAGGATTGAGCCCTGAGGAATACCACTAATGACCGACACCAGCCAGGTGTAGCTCCATTCACTACAAGCCTTCAGCCAGGTCTTCTTCACCCAATGCACTCTGAACCTGCTCATCCCACAGCTGGAGAACTTGTCCAGAAGGATGCTGTGAGGGACAGTATCAAAAGCCTTACCAAAATCCAGGAAAACTACATCCATTGCCTTCCCTTCATCCATGAGGTGGTTGACTTTACACAGAAGGATATGGAAGTGGTTAAACAGCCCTTTCCCTTTGTGAACCCATGTTGACTCTGCCTGATTGTATTATTCTTTAAATGCCCTTCACAACTTAAAAAAAACCCCAAAACATAATTATGTTTCTTCACAACTTAGAGATAAGGAAAATCAGCGCCAACTGGGCAGGTTGAGGACTTGCACAGGTGCTTAGGGGTGTCCAATGGCATTACGTGTGCTGTAACCAGTGCGTCCTCCCCAAGCTACCCCACTAATCAGAGTTAGGGCCTTTATTTTCAATTATATGAAAATGGAGTAGCTTACTAGGGTGATCCAAATGCACTCCCTACTTAGTTTTTGGTTTCTGGATGTGATTTTGCTCATGAGGTTTTCATAGCAAAGTGAAGGGAAAAGGCTCAAAGAGCTGGGCTGATCAGTGTAAAATAATAGATAAGCAAATTTCTGTCCTTCAGCTAAGGGTAGGCTATCAGATTTTTCATCTAGTTAATCCTAGAAAAACAAAGAAGAGTCTGCCCAGTGTTTGATTCAGCCCTTGCTGTGGGCTTTTATCATTCCCAATCAATGGCATTTGCTATCCCGTTGAGATCCATCTGGACTGTTCTTCACTGCTGAGACCTCTAAAGTTTTTGCCTTAGTCTGCGATTTATATGTGAAGAGTATTAAATGTTTGCTTGTATGATTTCCATTGCAGGTGGGCCTTTTAGGAAGAACAGGTTCAGGAAAAAGCACTTTACTTTTTGCATTTTTAAGACTGCTGAATACGGAAGGGGATATCCAAATTGATGGAGTCTCCTGGAACACGGTCAGTGTGCAGCAATGGAGAAAAGCATTTGGAGTGATTCCTCAGGTAACGAGATGATTGTATATTTTTGTGCCTTTATTTTCATTGGTTCTGTATCCATATGTACATAGTTGCTTTTAAGATGTTTGCTATTGTATGCTCAGAAAAAAACCACAGATTTTGTGAAAAGGGGAGTGGCATGGATGGATGGAAGGATGTAATGATTCACAGCAAAGTTTGCATTTTTAGGGTTTCTCTGCCACTCCCACAAGAACTCTTCTAGAAATGGGAAGGTACAGCAAGCTCAAACAGAAGGGTTTCTAGCCTGCTTCTCCCTGCCTCTCTGAGACAGTTTGCATCTTGATTCAGGATAAGATAGTGCCACCTGAAGAAAAAAATACAATCAGTGTTCTCAGCTACTGTTTTCTGTAGGTCTACATCACATATTATGGCTAACATGTGGATACTGTACATCACCTGTTTTCTCTGGCAGACTGATAGCAAACACGTAAACCTAGGGCTTCCGAGCCCCTTGCCAATGTCCCTGCCACTGGACAGTGTCCTATATCAGTTACAGCTGTGGATTACCTGTCTGAAAAATAAATGTTATTGTCTGCATACAGTAGCACTAAAAGGTGATTGCTCACTGTAAGGGTAGGAATGAACTGCATAATTTTAATGCTTTTGTACTTTTGTTGTCTGTCCTTACCAACAACACTGATACATGAGTAACACATATTGACCATGTCTTCTTTGGCAGTTATACATTGGATAGTTCTTCGGTTTCAAAACATACACAATCTCTTCCATAACTGTTCATCCTTTGGAAATCCTGTGACTGTGGCAGACTATTTCAAGTAACACTTGATGGCAATCCTACCAATGAGTCACTTGTAGTATCAGGGGGCAGTGGGAGACTGGTTGCAGATCATCCTGCCACACTGTGAGGGGCCATGCAGTCTGTCCTGCTTTTATCCATCCTTGAGGAGTGGCTACTAGCCCCAGAGAGTGAAAAATACGATTTGATCCTCGGTGACTCTGGATGAGCTCCACCTTGACACAAGGAGTGGGCTGACCAAGGTGACCAAGTATCCCCTTTTAACCATTAGCTGTCAAACCCTCATTGTGCTCTTCCCCCATACTGTCCCCACAGTAAAGCTGTTTCCATATTTTTTCTGTGAAGATTTGATTTATTCCCTGATAGTTTCCCATCTGAGAAAGGTGGTTACTGTCTTAGAAAGCTGGTGAGTGTATGTGTAGTGTAAAGCTGTTGTACTGACTACATGAGGCACTTTAAAATAGTTGGAGAGACTCTGGGACAGCCAGATAGTTTAACATAAAAATGCCGTCAGTTTTGAAGCTTTGGTCACTGTAAAAAGACACTGAAATGTTCATGCTGGAAAAAAAATGGCCTTGATTTTGCAAACACTCAGAATTCAATTTTTCTATGTGATGATCAGTTTTGAGTTGTGATAGCTTCCCTTTCAAACAGGTTACTCCATAGTAGCCCAAGTGCCATTTATTTAGAGTAGGTATGCAAAGCATATACCTACTCTTTTCTCTGTGCATTTCATGCTCTGAAATTTCCTAGAGGTAGCAATTTTTTAGCACTTTGACCTTGTCAGAGCAGACCCTTTCTTCCCTGCCATGTTACACCCTCAAGAAACCAACTGTAACACAGCAGTGTTGACCCCACTGGTTGGATTAATTTCCTACCTGAGCTCTACCGGTCACACACTGCCTGCTGAGCTGAGGCTTGCTTGGCAAGCTGTCATTTCACAACTGACCTCTTGTCACCATTTCTATCCTCTCTTCAACATTTTCACATCTATCCATTCCTTTAAGCTTTTATTTTTTTATTACAGCTGGTTCAGTTCTGCAGTGATTGTTGCTTGTGAGTTTGAAAAAATGTCCCCCATTCAGATCAAGGCAGCTGTGCAGGGAATTGCATGTGCAGCTGCTTGTGTTCCGTTTGGAGGACAGGTATGTTATACAGCTGTCTCTGAAGCATGGCTCTATAGGATGAAGGATGCTTTTACCAGTATAAGCTATGTCTGCACTGAAAAATTTTACTATACAGCCAAGTGTAAGTTTCTTTATCGGAAGGGGCTTCCTTATCTCTCCAATAGGCATCCTTTTGCTCTCAACCTTTTGCCCTTTGGGATGTGGTTGCCCAGCAGGGTTTCCACTTTCCATCTCCAGCTGTCCTTGGGAACGCATGGGCTGAGAAGAAATCTGAATGCTTGGTAACAAGTAGTCTCATTGTCCCAGTGAAAAATATGAGGAATAATTCTCATAGCTGAGTACTCGCTATAGAGTCACTAATGGTGTAGAAAACATCATTCTGCAGCCATCAGCAAAATGCAAGGGACATTTTTTTACATGAGCAGTATAACTTGCCCTTCTGCTAGTGAGGTGCGTTTTTAGTGCGTTGTTAAAATTACACATTTAGTTCACATCTGCAAATCCCTGATACATGGATCAATGCCAAATAATCCCAGCCCTCCATTCTCTGGAAGGGCATGAGAGTTGCCAGCCTGTTTGCATGCTTCAGCTCGCAGCACTTGTCCCAAAGCCTTGGCAAAGAACTGCACATTATGCTTCAAAAGTTCCCACATTCAGAACAAAATGAAGTTTTCAGCAGCACTTTCCCAGCAGGAAAGAGAAATTGCATATGCCACCCTGCCTTTCCCAGCAGAACAATGGGAGCCTTTTGTTCTTTGCCGTTCACCTACAGCTTCAGAATGGAAAAAAAAGTTGCCTTTCCTTTCTTGGGAGGCTCTCCTACAGCAGCACCTGGATATTCACTGTCTCCAGGAGAGGCTTTGCCAACAAAAGGAGAATGGAGCTCTACCTGAGGCAAGCTTCCTCCTGTAAACTTTCCAACACTCTCCTTCTCTTCCTTAACCCTAAGTTTCCCAATTTAGTAGAAAAGAAGTGCTTTTCTTCTGTGGGAATCTCACTAACGCACAACCACATAGCACACACAGCGTCCTAAGACACTGCTGTCCGCTCCATGCAGGCTGTGCTGGAATGACATGCAGGGTGGTCAGGGATCACCCTGAGCAGAAGCAAAGGTAAACCCCTTGTTTCTTTCAGTATCTCAAATCTGGCTGTCGGTGCCTTGTAGTGGTGTGAAGGGTTAAATAATATAAAATATATTTCCTGAAGCTCTCACAAGGAAGTTCCTTCCTGTAGCTTCTCACACGGCTGTGCTGCTGAGGCACAGCCTGCCCAACACTGCTCCTACAGGCTGTTTGTCATTCTCCTGCAAAACAATTGCTCCACCAACACCAGGCTGTACCTTTGCACCCATTATCCCTTCTTCCTGGACAGGCCTTTCTGATGATTCTTCTGCAAATGTTTGCCCACCACATTTCCAGAGTGAGGATTTCCAGCTGCATTTGGTTTCAACACACTACGGCTTTCTTGCATAGGTCCTCACGCAGATTGCATCCTGAAGTATTTAATGGAGTCAGGTTGAGAACATGCCTTCAGAAATTTGTCTTTGAATGGAGACCTGCAGATGATTTCCAGTTAAAATAAGTGATGAGAAACCTGAGACCCATGAGGTGCTGTTAGCTCCAAGGAAGAGGATGACTTCAGATATTTTCTTAAGAGCTATTCCATGCATCCTAGTAGATCTCACACTGTTTTCTACATGTAAATACTCCATATAGAGTTAAAATCAAGATTAACATGGAGAACAAGTTTTCTGCAGTTTGCAGGACTGCCAGCTGACAAAAAAAAATCAAATTTGTTTTGCTCCTTTGTTTTACTGAAGAGGTGAAATTTTGCAACTTTTACCTTTGTAGTTCCAGTTTTTCAGCAGCCATCACATTCTGTTCATTTTATCTGTCTGTCTGTTTGTCTGTCTGTCTCCAGCACTATTTCTCACACCCTTCAGGCCTGCTTACTTTTGGAGGTCATGGCTGCTTTGCGTTGTGCCAGCACACTCCTGCCTGGTGCAGCTGCCGAGCAGGGCCACTTCCCAAGGTGCTCCCGCAGAGGGTCCTGCAGAGCCTGGGTGCCTGCAGGGCGTTGGGATGAGTCAGCATCACCATACTGGGGAGCATCCGCTGCATCAGACCCGTGCACAGAGCAGCTCGGGACGTTAATTAACAACCCCACGTGCTCATGCTCATTTCGGGCAGTATATAGGTTGCTTTCTACATCGTGGGTTCAGTGTTGCCAGGAGCACAGCACTTGTATTTACCTGTAAGCTCCTTGGGAAGCAGATGTTTTGGCGTCTTCAAGGGAGAATGTTACAGAACTGGTCCCAAAAGCCTTTCAGGTTTTTACTGTTTCTGTGCTCTTATTCTTGTCTGTAAATATTTTAATGTCAATGTAAAGTCCCTTAAGGACATTTATGAAAACAAATCCTCTAACTTTGCACCTAGTACTAAAGCATTCACATAGTAATTTGGTTTTGTTTCATGTTGATATTGCTGCTATGACACAGACAAAGCAGAGGAGGCTACATGAAGGTCATGCTGTTGTTACTCGTAACTTCTCTGCGTGCGGGGCTGCTGCCTGGTTCCAGCTGATGTTACATTTGTTCTTCAGCCCTGAGGCATGTGGGAAGAAGGGTCCGTGGGTCTTGCTGAGGACCTGCAGACAGGTTACAGCAGCAGCTACTCAGCCAGGATACTCTCACTCCTTAGCAGCCTCTTTCAGCTGATCCTTAACTCTTCTGTAAGCATTTTCTTAGGTACTCCAGGGTCTTGATTCTCCACATAACACATAAATCACTTAGGAAGCTTATTGCCACGCACACCAAGAGGCTGTAGCCACTAAGGGGGATTAATGCTCTTCAGAAGAGTTGATTTGCAATGTTTGGGGTGGTCAGAACATAAACACAGCCATGTTTATGTTTCCAAATGTTTTGCTTGTGGGTGGATGTCAGGTCTAAGAAACTATTTATTGTATAATCACACCCATTATCATCCTGTGGGAATTTGAACAAGTGACTGAGAAGAAAATTATTCCAGATTTTCTGCAGTCTACCTGGCCATCCGTTCACCCATCCAATGCTCTCCTTATTTCTACTTCTTCCATATTTATGAACAATATAAGTCCTTCATGTTCACTTTTGGGTGTTTTTGTTTCACTTTAGACCTCTAGGTTTTAAGAATGTGGAGAGATTTGTTTCTGCTTCTGTTCAAGTAGACTCTCAACTGCAGAAGTGACTTGCATGGTATTTACTTAAGTGAACCCTATGTGGTTTCTAATGAGCTGGGAGGAAGGAGGTGTTGAAATGGAGAGAGAAGTACCAGAATTCAGGACAATGAAATATTTACTTTGTGGAGATGAAAAACCAACCTTGCTTTTGGGAATGGCTTTCTTTTAGTGACCTGCTTCTTGAAAGCACAGTTATTAGAAATAGCAGCAGCTTCAGAAGAAAGTTGTACCCTTTATTGCTCTGCCTGATGCACTTCAGCAGGAATGTTATTCAGCTCTATCTTCTTTAAAACTGGTTTGTTCAGTTAACTATTCTTTACGACTGAGAAATGAAAACACCTATTCCATTAGCTAAATGTATGGGGCTCACAGTGTGAACAAACCCACGTCTGACACTGTTTCCACAGCATTGTTTTTTCCACCGCACCCACTACTTGGAGGAACCTAATCCTGCTGCAAATATGTCACCCCACTCACGCCACCTAACCAGTGCAGGGCATGGGAAAAGGACTATGCTGTACTTCACTGAAGCTTTCACTGTTATTAACAATAACAATTATAAGGGAAAGAGTCTACTCTTTCCCCGTTGTCTCTACAAAAAGTACTTCAATGATTAATTTTTACCTGTGTGTGGTTCTGCAGCTCAGTCAGTGTGTTGTTGGCCATATGTTGAAGGTATCATTAAATCCATCCCACTGAGTGCACGGCACCACGTTGCAGCTGCTTTTCTCCTCTGGTTTCTTGAATTAGTTATTTCCTTCTCTTTTAAACCAAATAAGTTGGCAATGGCATACGTATCTTAAGCAAATTAATTAATGTAATTTATTTTCCTCTGCAATGCTTACACTTTTAATTAATCATGATTAAATGATTAATGCAAATGTGTGTATAAATCACTTTGAAATCTGATGAAAGAATGCCAAGTTCCCAGGTTGGGTCTGATGGAAATTGTGGTGGACAGGCCAAACTCTGAGAAAGCACTTGCTAAGTGTATTCTCTCCATTATTTTCTGCTGGTACAGCTAGTCCTTCACTGCTTTTGGTAGTGTTTGACTACCAAGACTCCAGGAACTTATGTGGCTGTGAATCACTGGCATTTCAACACATTTTCTCTAAATAAATACTTTGTTTAGAAAGACAGAAGAAAATAATTGTCTCAAATTTTTCCTCTTGGTATTTGTTGCGTATGTACAAGGAAAGAGCAAGCAAATGGTAATATTTCTCAACAAGGCACTTAAATTCTTTGAGAGCAAGTTCTCCCTGCTGCAAACAGCAGGTGTACCTTACAGCATAGAAAAAACGGTTCCTTAAGAAACGCTGTACAGCTGCAGTGTCCCTTGAAGAATCTAATTTCCATCAGAATCTGACACACCCACCCCATGTAAAAAGAGATTAAACAAATATTTAATTTTGTCTGAGTCACTGCTTCTTGAGCTACAAAACGTATATCTAAGGTATGATCGTCTAAATCTTCTTGCCTGAACTGATGGGGAAAGCAGAACGGAGTAGTAAACTTCAGTTCGAGAAGGGCGTGTTGTCAGTGCCAGAAGTGTGCATCCTTCTCATCTCCTGTAGCGGAGGGCAGGCGTGGGACAGAGCAGGGAGAGAGCACAGCCCGCGGTGTCCAGCGGGGAAAGCTCTTACAGAGCGGGTTGTTGCTGCTGCGGTCATGAACCAGGTCGCGCTCTGTCACGGTTCAGTCATGCGACAGCGAGAGAGGGAAAGAACATCTTTTGAGATAGGACATGGTGAAATGCCAGGGAGCAGAATGATGCTGAGATGTGTATTTGGCTACAATTTATCCGAAAAAGAAATTCATTGATGAAAAACAACTTAGGACAATGTCCCTGAATTTTGAGAAATAAGCAATAGGGTTTTTTTTCTCTCTAAACAAAATTGTGGAAACACACACTTTGGTTTGACTTTTTTTTTCTTTTTGTATGCTTGAATATGTTTCACGTAGTCAAGAATCAAAAGTAGTTTTAAAAGATTTATTTCAAAATGACAATACAAGAGATGTTTTATTCTGAAAACTGCTGAAATTTGGGGTTTGTTGGTTTTCAGACAATTTTGGCTTAGCTTTTATTAAGATAATTGACAAAACCTTAACATACAAGGGTTTTCAAAATCACTTTTTTTGAAAAATATTTTTTAAAAATTGTAATAACCTGCAGTTAGCTCTATCTGGAAAGTGCAGAAGGTTGTTCTTTTCTGTGTATGCTTCACAATTTCCAATGCTTTATACAATGTTTCAGATTATCAATCTACCTGTGTCTGTATGTCTTTTTTCTTGCAGAAAGTGTTCATATTTTCTGGAACTTTTCGGATGAATTTGGATCCTTATGGGCAGTGGAATGATGAAGAAATATGGAAAGTTGCAGAGGAGGTAAAGCTGTTCAGTGTTATTTGTCTCCCTCTGGTGATGTGGTTACAGCAGGGTGCAGTGTAGGTCAAATGATTGTCGTATTTTACATTTATCTAGAATCTTGGGAAACAAGTGCAGGGGAAAGGTCATGCTGTGCTACAAACCATATTTATTACATTTTATATAAGTAGTTGTTTCAATTCTCAGGCCAATGTGAAGCCAGCTGAGGGGAGCACTCTCTGGCAAGGCATTCAGGCTTTTGTACTACTTGTGTCATGGAGCTTCCTCTGTCATGGAAAATAAGAGTCATGGAATGTTTGATTTTCGAACCTGAAGGTTTTCTTCTAATATTTTGTTGAGGTTTCAGGAACATTTTTTTTTTCCAATTCCCAAGCTTAGGGGCCAGGTTCTGTTTCCATGTTGCACTAGTCCCCACACATCGCAGTTGTCAGGTGCCACCTCTTGGCTCTGACAGCGTTTCATGGGTGGCAGAGGTGTCCATAATACCCAGGAAAAGTCAGGTGAGCTTTACAGGGGGGAAAGGGCCTCAGCCTAGGAAGTGGATACCTTTTTCCAAGGTACAGATGACCTAATTAATACAGACCTAACCATGAATTGGTGCCATTTTCCTTGTTCATTGCAAGTATCAAGTATCAAAAAATGCTTACACGTGTGGGACTTAATCTGAAAGCTTCCTCCTTTCCCATCCAGGAAGTTAACCCTGTCTCTGCTTGCTTTCTTGGGTTTTTATGATTTCTTCCCTACATTTGGAAAAGAGGAAAGTAGATGTGTTCTGTGAGTAATTTACTGCCAAATAAAAATATAATGATATTTTTGTTTAGATGGTGTGACAGCAGCTTTTCAGACAGTTCTAGCAGAGATGATAGCGTGCTTAGTGCAGCGTGCTCAGTGCTGTTTCTCTGCTTCTCTGAGGCTCAGGAGAAAATTGAATGTGGATCAATATCCCCTTTCTTGAAGAACATAAGCTCTCCTGCTTTGGAGGATTGTTTCCAGTGTGTGTTTGAATTGAGCTTGGGATTTTAAAGAGCTAAACCTCATTTACAATGGCATGAAAAACATTTTATTTTGAAATGTTTGTCATTAAGGAGTTTGGCAAATCCATATGTGATACTGAGGCTTTCATTGCACAGGCGAGAATGCAAAGCAAATAGAAAAAAGAAAGAGCTGTAATGCTTTTTACTAGGAGTGATTGGATTGTTTACCAAGTTCATGCTCTTGAAGTCTGGCTCGGCAGTGGCAGTGAGTCAGCGTAACTTTGGGAGCACAGCACAGAAATTATCTGTCAGCTTATTCCAGATCCATGTTGACTGCCGAGGATTTAGAGGATCCTCCTGACATCAGCACCAGTTTTTTACACTCCCTGCAATCAACTGCAGAGAACAAGGCCTTGTCTGATGTTTCATTTTTTATTGCCCCCATATTTCAGCACCTGGATCTGTCAGACTCGTGTCAACTTAGTCTCAATTAAGACTTGAGCCTAAGTCTTACTCCTGCAGTCAGCTGTCTGAACCCTACGGGTACATGGAGACACCTTGGGCAGTTTTAAGAAGAAAGCACATTTTCCAGCCATTAACTGCAAAATTCCATGAAGGACAAAATGTGTGTTCAAAAGAGAAGCGAGGAAAAATCCACTGGCCTTAATTTGCTTACAAATTAAAGCACGAGCTCTTCAGAAACACAACACATATATCCATACACCACAGTTTAATATGGTTTCCATGTAAAGTGAGAACACAAAGTAGGAATTCAAATTTTTTGTTTTCCCTGAATAGAAATTAGTTGCAGATTAGTAATATTTTAAAAAATCCAAGGGAGGTGGCCTTCATAAATTTCTGGGATTTCTTTACATTTTTATAGTGTTTTATAGAACCATGCAACTCACATATATTTTCTAGTTCTCATATTTTGTGAAAATGTGTCTCTAAACTCTGCTGATAAGGCCAAGGAGCACAGTTGGTTTGGATCTGTGGAAGATGGAAAGCTTTGCTTTGGGGTGTAAATCTCCCAATGAGAGTAAACAAGAGCACTGGAAGAAACTGTAGAAAACATCTCCTGGCTGGACTCTGGTTTCTGGTCCAAAGTCAGCAGCTTCATGTGGCATGGGCACCCCTCTAAAAGCTTTGTCACCAGTGCCAGAGGGAAGCCCATTGTGCCATTAGTATAACCAAAGTGCACAAGGCCTTTGGGGCAGCAAAAGGAGGGCATGGAAACACTGTCAGAGCTGTAGAGACAGTGGCCATGGTGAGCAGGGTTATTTTCTCTGTTGCTATAATGTAGCATATCAATTTTGGTCATTTCTTTTTAAACTCCTAGTAACCAAAGAGGCCTGTTTTCCTTTCAAAAATCATTTTCCTTAGCATTTACAATGATGTAAATGATCGCTGCAGTCAGCAGTAATTATATCGTGCCAGTTTTTCATGTTCTTTTTTTCTCTGGCAGGTTGGGCTGAAGTCTGTAATAGAGCAATTTCCAGGCAAGCTTGATTTTGTTCTTGTGGATGGAGGCTGCGTCCTCAGTCATGGCCACAAACAGCTGATGTGCCTCGCCCGGTCAGTTCTCAGCAAAGCTAAAATCTTGCTGCTCGATGAACCAAGTGCTCACCTGGACCCTGTGTATGTTTTGTTCATTTCTTCTGTTTTCTAATACAAAATAAGAAAACCAGTGAGGCAGCACCATCTAAAGAGGCCTTTTGTAACTTCTCTGGCCTGTTACTAAACCCGATTTCAGTGATGTATGTTGGTAATTCTGGATGGGGAATCAGGGAAGCCTGGTTACACCCTTAACTCTATGGCTGATAGGTATTTTCACGGCAGAGGTGCAGCTGAGGCACCTCAGAGCTGTGTCCCTGCGTGTAAGCTCTGCAACACAGAGCCAGGCTGTTACACACGTCAGTGTAGCTATGGGTATGCACTCTGCAGCCTGAATGCCAATGTTTGTTTGCCCTTCAGAACTTCCCAAGTGATCAGGAAGACCCTGAAGCACGCGTTTGCCAACTGCACAGTGATACTCTCCGAGCACAGGCTGGAGGCGATGCTGGAGTGCCAGAGATTTTTGGTGAGCATTTCTCATAGGCTCGTTTAACTGTTGTCTCCCTGCATTTGATGAACATGCAAAACAGACCAAGTGGAAATGATGATGTTTTCTGGATTGATGGGGGTCGTTCAGGGAAGTTGAGCAACTTACCCACTGACAGAACAGCAGCAGGCTCCTGTTTGCTCTTTCACCTGAGCTGTCACAGAAACCTGTGTTCAGATGGGCTGGGTCTTGTTCTGGAGAAGCAAGAAGGAAAGTTTCAGCCAGAAGGAAAATTGTGTAGGTTATCCAGCTGCTGATCCAGATGCCTTATATTTTTGATTGGCTCAGGAGATCCAGAAAAATCTCAGCGTCTCACAGAGCTTTACAATTGCAAATGCAGAATCAGCTGTACTTGAGCCATAGGAGGCTGCCTGGGGAAGAGGGATTTCCTAATATATGGTGATCAGAATTGCTGATTTCTTTCAACAAGCCATGTAAATATTCCTTTCATGTTTAATCACGGGGACAAATTACTGAAGTCCTGGGATATTTCCTTTGTTATATAAAAATGGTTAGTAAAGGAAAGACAAGTTATGTAAATTGTTCTTAAAAATGAGGTTCCTCCCTCTGTATTTTCTTCACTCTTCTATAAGATGGCATCTACATTTTATTAGCAGAGTGAAACACTCTGGTTTTCCATGTCTATTTGATTGGGTGCATCAGCACAGCAGAGGAACACTGCCTGAAGTTAAAGCAGGCTAGTCAGTAGGCAGGTTGTACATCCTTTTGGATGTGCTGCTCCTCTGTGAGTGCTGGACTCAGCCTTGCCCCCAGCCACTGAGGCAGCAGAGCCCTAGCAGGCAGGCAGCCTCTGCCCTGAAAAGGCTTCCCACCCTCCAGACCACATTTCAGCAACAGAGATTCCAAAAGTTCTCTCCTGTCAGACCTGTGCTCTTACCCAAAATGTGCTGTCACTGCAGTGTCAGTGAAGGAGCCTGATTTTAACTTGTCTCCTGCCTGGCAGGGGAGACTGGCAGAGCCTTACAGGGCAAACCTGTTGTCTCCTTCAAACAGAGGTGAGCAGCGCTTCCTTGTTTGGTGAGAAGAAAGCAAAGAAAGCCTGGCACCTTGCTGGCAGCCTTCACCCTCTGCTTGCCATAGAACAGTTAACGCTTTCTTAACCGGGCAGTTTAGCAGTGCCAGGGAAACACCACAGTACTGGGAGTCTTCAGCAAAGAGACTCAGAGGTAAAACCAAGTCACGAGGAGACACCAGCCAGTCCAGTGGCATTTTGTAATTTGGGCAATAGGCGCCTTTTCCACATGCTCAAATTTTAATGCATGTTTTTGTAGTTGTAATTAGAAATTGCAAACTAGAAATTAGAAAGTGTAAATTGGGCTTTTTCAATTAGAGGATGTTTGCCATGTCTTCATGTCTCTTCCCTGCTCCATTAGTTGCGTTAGCTGAATTCTGTCAGCACCTCCACTACTCATCTAACGGTGTGATGTTTCTCCAGGTAATCGAGGACAACAAACTGCGGCAGTATGAATCCATTCAGAAGCTGCTGAACGAGAAGAGCTCCTTCAGACAGGCCATCAGTCACGCCGAGCGCCTCAAGCTACTCCCAGCACACCACAGAAACTCCAGCAAACGCAAACCCCGACCCCAAATCACTGCCTTGCAGGAGGAGACGGAGGAAGAAGTGCAGGAGACAAGGCTGTGAGATGCTGTGTAGAGACCCTCTTTGTGGAGTGAATAGTCAGCAGTGCCCCACGATGACAGGACCAGCACTTCTGAACCTGCCTCAGCCGCGCACACATTCAGCCTTGCAGAAGGTGTTCACTGCAGCAACTGCATGAGCATGTGGGAATTACTTCCCTTCTGTTGTTAATCATGTGCAAGTTAGTACATTCTTTGAGGTTTTGCCACTTATAGTGGCGAAACCAGATTTCTTTTGAAAACCTGCTCTGATTGGATGCAAACACGGTAGCAAGCAGAAGTAACCTGTCTAGCCTGACATAATTGTTTCAGAAAACTTTTAGAAATGTTCTTGCTGGGGTGAGAGGACTAGACAGCAGGAAGAATGTGAAAAAAAATAATCAAACCTGGGTGGAAAATAGAAAAATCAGTATGTAAAAACATTCTTTGGATACACTTCCTGCAAATGAATTAAGGAACAATATCAGCAAGACGCACAGAAAACTTCCTCCTCTTTGTTTTCCATGCAGCAACAGTAATTTCAGCTTAGCAGGAAAGGCCAAATGCCACATGCATAGGTGAAAATGAAGGAAGAGAGGATATTGACTTGGAAGCCAATCAACATCCGTCATGTCTCCACAGTTAAGGGAGAATTGATATTTCCTCTTAAAACCTATGAGACTGCCAAGCCGACCCTGCGCACACACACAGTGGGATGAGTGCAGGCTGACATCAGTATCTAGCAAAAGGTAGGACTCCTGGCAGTGGACCTGTAATAGTCTGCATGGGTCTGGCATCTTTACATGCTTTTTACTTTGGCCTAACAACAACAACAACAACAACAAAAAAAGGAAGAAACCTCTTTGAAGTAGACTTTAATAATGAAATTAATTTTTATACTCTTCTGGTTTGCAGTTTTATTATGGAACTGAATGTTCTCTAGGATATTTTATTTATTTTAATATTGTTGCAAACTTTTGCTAAGGAAATTATGTATTTTAAGAGTGATTACGTACTATAAAGAAAAATATATTTGTACAAAAAGTTTTATATTTGGATTGTTGCAGGGAGATTTTGCTACTAGACTTTGATGTCTCATTATGCTAGAGCTGTTGAAAATGAGGGCAGCCCCAGAGTTTGGCCAGGTACTGTCCAGTGCTGTCTTTGTGCACTAAAGTATTCTAGTGATACAAGTGTTTTAGATTATTTTTTTCTTTAAATAAATTTTTAAAAAGAGAAAATGCCTGTATGACACATTACAACATTCCCCTCCCCCAAATGGGGCAGGCACTGTGGACCGATTCTGCTGCTTCCACTTCAGTCTTTGCTGCCTATCAAAAACATGGGCATAATTTTTAATAACTGCTTTCTGTTCTTTCCAAACGCTGTGGGTAAAAGGGGCTGTCGGGGCTGGCTCGGGCCGGCCGGGCGGCACTAGGTGGTGCTGCGGGGCTCAAACGCTGCAGCGCGGGCTGTGCTCAGCCCTGGGTCCCTCTCGCCGCCCGAGCCCTACAGCTGCGAAGGGCAGCACAGGCAAGGCTTGGACTGAACTCTTGCAGGCGTCCTGGAGCAGCAGCTGGAGCTGCGCCGCTGTGCTGGGCTGCCTCCGGCTGGGCGCTGCTGCTGCTCAAGGTGCCGCTGGGTCCGGCTGAGCCAGGAGCTGCTCACCCTACATCACGCGGGTTTCCCTCTAGCCCTGTCCCCCATTGCATACTTTCTGACCTTCATTACACATTTCCTCTGCAAATATTTGTTGGTGGTTTTTTTCCCGCCCTGTCCCTCATACTGTACTTTTATGCTTGTTTTATTTTCTAGCACTTACCTGGGTCTCTTTCCTTTCTTTCTGCGAGGACACCTCCTTATGCTGCCTGATCTTCCCCACAAAGCAATGCCTCTTGCTCACAGAGCATTCTGGATACCCTTGGGTCTCAATTTTGCCATGTCACTGTTTCTTTGCCACTGAGCTCTGCTGGCTTTATAACAATGGAAAACCAACTGTGTTTTGAAGTAGCTTTGATTCACTTTTGTATCCCATCTCCACTCCCCTTATCCCCTCAAGCTGTTCACCTCACACTATTTGTCCCTTTTCTCACATAGTCAGCTCTCCATTTGTACAAGTCTTTAAGAGGATATGGCCAAGCCTGGCCAGGAGGCCAGAGCTGCTGCAGTGTGGCCAAGTCCAAGGAGGCGTGCCAAGGATTGCTCTTTGTCAGGATGTTACTCAGAGTTACAGCAGACACACCAAGTGGGGGAGTTTATTATCTAAATAAACAAGATGATCAGAAAGATCAGCAGAAAAGAACCACTGTGTCATTAGAACCAGTGCATGCCTCAGAGCTTGCGCAACAAATGTCTTGTGTCACTGTCGGAGTTAGGAGGTGGTAGGTAAACTGGACTCAGCAGACAAGGACACATTTCAGGAAAGAAAAAGATAAATACAGCAGGAACATGTAGTAGATGGGACATATGGAAGCTGCTGATACAAACACTCAAAAGGAGGACTTTGAAGGAAAAAGTAAATCAGCTGACTGATTGCCCCCACCCTGGAGCACAACACTCACTGACACAGCTTCTGCCATCAGTGCCCAGCTACCACCATCACGCTGCCTGTTCCAAAGAGCCCAGGCAAGATGCTGCCCTCTGAGGGCACCTGAGAGAAGAGTGTGCTATTTCTTTCAGCTCCAAACCACTGCTTCGGCTCCTTTGGAGTTCAGGCTGGAACAGGAGCTAAGTTAGTACCAGCCTCCATGAGAAGGACACAGCCTCTCCTTCCCAACAAAGGTCGAGAAGAGCACGTTACCTTCTAGAGTAAGTGCTCTTGTACTTGCTGTCAGGGGGTGACAGCTCCCAGGGATGTTTGCCTGAAACTAAGCTGGGAAATTGCACATGCTGTTCGTGATGGAAAATGGAGCACAAGAGGAAAGGGAAAAAAAATAAAAAAGAAGGCCATAAACAGTGGAGGAACAAACCATGACCTTCATAAACACAGGCTGAGCATTATTTAAGGGAATTTTTCTTCTCACGTGCTTTGCATGCATTAGATAAAACAAAACAGATATAAAAACCACTCCTACCAGAGTACTTTGTCATTAAAACCACCTATATGGAAATGTGGGTGTGTACAACATACAGCCAAAGAGAAGAGCTTGCAGACTTTAATACTACACGTGGAGATTTAATTTTGCAGCCTGCTAAGAAAAAAACAAAAAGACAAAGTTGGAAAGAGATTCTGTAGCTGTCCTTAAGTACAGTGGAGAAGGGTGGCCACTGCTAGTACAGCACTAAGAAGCTCTTGGGAGAGCAAAAGCTAAGCAAGGATAGCCTAAACAAACTTGAACTATGCACATGTATCCATTTTCATAAATCTTACATACAAAATAACTACACAAAGTAGCTTGATAATCATCATTAGCGGGAACTGCTCAGTACCTCACTGGGGTCAAACAAGCCGGCTATTCCAACAAACATCTTTGCTTTCACAGTTGCTTAACTGCTGTCTTACCAGCTGTGCTTTATTCATTAAATACCCATTTCTAAAGTCTTTCTTAAAATCCACCTCCTCCAGTTCCACAAGCCTCAAACCCCTCAGCCTGTTACACCAGAGCTGCTAAACACCCAATGGCCTCTATGCTTCTTGAATTCTATCTACCCTGTTTAAGCAACAGGCTTAAGTTATTTCTTAATAACTTAAAGCCTTTTAAAGCATTTCCCCGTATTAATTCTGAATTGGTGTTAATCGCTAGAAATAATTTCAGAACTACATAATTTGTTGCATTTTATTTACCTAAGTGTTCTGGTGATTATTTTTTTCCTCATTTTTCTACTACAGATCTGGTATTTTAGCTCTAAAATTACTTGGCTATGATTTAACATCTAGAAAAAACCCCACACTACTTTAGACTGATGTATAATTGTTCATTAATGGACCATTAGTTGCTGCCTAAAAACATCTTGAGAATTAGGCAATGCAATGCAATACAGTAATACATTTCCTTTACAAACCCCCACGTTCTCCAAAACCAATTTCCTGTTCCTAGGATAAACAATATTTATACTAAGTTCATTCCCCAGAACTCACTTCAACCTCAAAATACACCCCTTGTAAAATGCAACCTCTGAGGTTTCTGAGTGATGCTACAACTCAGTACAACCATACGTTGTGCTCCCTTAAAGTCACTTTGACTTCAAGTTTCTGAAGAACAGCCCACTTTGTAATTCTAAAGTCTCTTAATAAGGTTTGACCATCATAAACATCACTTTAGCCAGTTACAACCAAGAAAGTGATCCTTCCTCCTTTCTGCAAGCATTTTCGACCACCAGAGGCTGTTTTGTTTCTCCAGTTTTACTGGAAAGCTGGAGGGTTTTGATGTATTTTGTAATTCACTTGAGCTGTATTATAGGAAGAGATGCGCCTCAGGCCTGCTGGTTTTGCTGTTGCTGATGAATGTTGCTGCCTCTGTTGAATGATGGAGTAGTTTCTCCATGCTTTTAATTTTGGAGTTCATGCTCAGTAACACAAAACCAAAAGCAAATATTATCTGATGGATTCAGACATTTACTTAAGGAACATATTCCATGTTCTTGTCAAGAAATAAGAACCATATGAGAGATGCTGAAAGCTTTTCTTTTCAGGACTGGCTTGAAGTAGAGAGCTGGAATGTTTAGTACTTACCAAAGTTGGTGGATGAGAAGTATCTTTCATGTTTCTCTGGCTGAAGACATTGAGATGTGTATAAAGAATGTAGTGTAGTCAGATGAAGGCTAAATTAAGTCTTTCAGTGCCCCAGTGGCCTGTTGGATGGATTCAACCTTAGAAGCTTCCCTATACTTTCTGAGATACTCCTCCAAGGAGACAGGGTCTCTCTCTCTTCACCTACCTCTTTTAAATTTATGGGGTAATAGCCAAGAGCAGATGCAGCATGGATGGGCATGGCCCACCACAGCACACTTCAATCCTCTCTGCTTGAGACACAGGAAGCAAAGAAGAGAAAGGATTTTTTCCATTACTAACCCAAAGTGAGAGCAGCTGGTATGACAAATCACACATGAGGAGTGCTGTTTGTAGCATCACAGGAAGAACCTGAAGACACAATGAAACCCTGAGCTCATGAACAGAGCCTGGCCTTGCTTCAGCACAACCTATCACAAATCAAGTGATAAGCCAGCAGAGAAGTCAGCATGTCCACAAGCAAACTGTTATGGTTATGTGGTGTTCACTGTTTGAGGGCCTAACAAGAGAGATTAGCACTTACTGCAGAAGAGAAGAACCAATTAGGAGATCTGCAAGATACTGTGTGATTAAAGCTGTGTGGAGATCACAGACTGTTGAACTGACAAACAAAATGACAGCAGACAGAAGTCAAACAGATAAGAGACGCAGATGGAGTTTAGGACAGCAGGCTGAAAAGGAAGGATAATGAGGGCATTGAAAGGCAATGCTAAATTTAGCAAGAGATGTTCACACCATGATCAAAGTTACTCTGTCCTCTGCAGATTTTCACGCACAGTACAGTACTGATCAGTTTTCATTCTCACAGACAATATACAGTTTTAAAATATGTCTCAAAACATGCTTTAGGACACTCTGCCCAGTATCTTCCCACAGAGAAGCACACTGCTAACTCTTGATCTAAATGAGGTCTGACATTTCCAATGTGTATTTTAATAGCAGAACAAACCTAGCTTAGAAGCATGTCAGGATTTTTCTTACAGCTCTTAAGAAAAAAAAAAGTTATTACAAATTCTGATGTTGAAATTTATGTGATCCCTACAAACACTGTCTTCCACTTGTGTTCCTCACTGCTATGAAATCCATACCTGAGCTTCTCACACAAGCTACCACACCACTGCTTGCTGCTTCAGCACATCAGGGATCCTACTTGCTGAGACTCACTGCTCCGACCTGCAGCGCTTTGCAGCTGACTCATTCTGCTAAGAACCACCAGCAAAAGCAGCATCCATTTTTCAGCACAAAAATGAATAAAAAAATAAAAGTAAAAATCAGTCTCTAGAGAAATGATCTGTATTTGGTTACACATTACTATCACACAGCAAACTGAAGTCTTAGTGAAACAGCAATTGCCAAAAAGCAAAGTACTTTCCAAATATATTGTGCAGGAAATTATTCCAGAAATAAGCTGCTAATATTTGATAACTATAGAGAGAACACACACACAAACTAAGAGACAGAGAATATGCCATACAAAAATTTTATTGACATGAGTCTGGGATGTCTGTTTTACATACAAAGGCAAAGCATTAGGAAGCAGTTAATTCTTTCCTCCTCCGGGCTTAATTTGAGAAAAATGCTCCTTTGGAAATTAGAGGCATGACCATGTCATTGTTCAAGTTCTCCAAACCATCTCCCAGTAACCCAGCAGAAGGCAGCTAAGTCTGATCTCAAGAAAAATCTGCACTTTCCCTGCCTAACAGGTGAGCTATCTTGACAGCGCACATTTCCACGTTGCTACAATTCACAAGGATGTAACTGCAACTGCTGTAGAAAGAGACAGGGGAAATATGCCCTGCATAGAAACTCCCTCATGGGAACATGATCTACCTCAGTAGTGGAGAGAAAAATGACAAAGAGTTAATTTTAACAGCAACTCAAGTATCATTTTACAGCAATTACATCTTAAATCCACAACAGAAATTGATAATTACATAGTAACTCATGGCTACTACATTATCTTGGATAATACTGTAGTTAAGCTTTTGCTCAAATTCCTTTTCAGTAAAATCTGTTTCTGTAAAACACTGTTATTTCTCAGATGCTTTCAAAACACTAATGAAGCATATAAAAGTTTTTACAGTATACAAGAAAAACTAAGTTAATAAATGATCACATTTTCTTCAATTCTATCAAAGAGTAAGAGTCTGAGAAAAATAACTTTTGTTGCATTTTAATTTCTCAATCTCTTTCCTTTTTTAAAAGATGAAAGTTATAAAGGAAATCCATTACATTTTAGATGAAGAGAAGCTTGAGAAAAACAAAATCACAATTCAGCAGGCAGATGATGATGACGAAATCAAAGTATTTAATATGGCTTGTAGCTGAAAGTAATCGATCTGCAATTCCAAACATTTCAGTTATTGCCACATTCACTAATTTTTCATTAAGTGAAGATAAAACATGTCTTTAAAATGCATGAACAATAGCTTTAAGCCATTGTTGTATATATTGTGCAACTCATCTGAATGCAGGTTAACGTGAACTTAATAGAATATATTTATATACAGTATATACACAAACAGAATCCTGTGGTAGGTACCCCTGAATATTATCATTTAAATAAGTAATTTTCATAATAAAAGAAGAAAAAACCCAACCATCTATGGAGGAGGCAAAATGAGCATTTCTGAAGTTTAAAATCAATATAATTTCCAGCTGATGTACATAGAAATAAAACTGTGGTCCTGTACAAACTTTACATTACAGGGTAACAGTTTGTTTTTAAAAAATATTTACATATTTAAGTACTTGGTTCTTTGCAATAGAGATTATATGAACACAGAAAATTGTAAGATAGGCAGGTTTATTTATTGGATTTTTCTATTTGTTCTTTTTTGTGCAAATTCCAAATCTCTCTTTTTGTGTTATTATCTGCCTCTATTTGCCTTGTATTACTGCTGCTGCTTTTTTTTAGTATTCTGAGAAGGCTGGGTGACTTTACTTCTAGGAACAGGAAGAAAAGATTTAACCCTTGAAACACCCAACTCTGTCTTTGATTTACTGTTGCTGCTTTCCACAGTTCGACTGCTGCTGAGAGGACGCATTCCATCCTAGAAATAAAAAAAAAGCATTTTGTGTATAAATAAGTATCCCTGTTTGTCATGAACAACAACCAACCAACCAACCCAACCATGGAACCTTTGTTATTTACAATCTTTTGCAGTTTAATGTGAGAGTTTCTTACTATTTGGTGACCAAACCATGGGTCTTTTTTGCTTCTTTGACTGAAAGGAAACATCATCAACATCTTAGAATACCAAAATAAGGCAATGTGGTTTTTGCACTGCCATTGAAAAAACTTAAACTTGATTCTCAGATGTCTCAACTTCAGGACTACCAAAAAAAAAGTATATGCTCTTTCTTTTATTGCTGTGGAAAAATGACAACTGCAGCCACAGTTAAAAGGGAAAATTGGAAATTTATAGTTACAAACAAAAAATCAGGTTCATGGCTTGAATAAAAATATTCAAGTTTTTTTGTACCATCAAGGCCATAAACAAGATCAAAATACTCATGAAAAAAATAATACTTCAAGAACGGAACTTGAAATGTTAGTTACATTTTAATCCATAATCATACAAACTGTTTTCTTAAAATTAGATTTTAGCATCTGTCTGGGGGTGATTCATAATGATGGTGGTATCCCGTAATCATCTGTGCCCAAAAGTCATTAGTGTATCTTGAAGGTTCCACAGCCAGGAATCCTCTGTGTGTGTGTGTGTGTGTGTGAATTTGTTTGCTGCTCGTGTTTCAGAAGCTGCGTGTGCCATCTCTGTTCCTCTCCTGGCGGTTTGGGAACTGGGGGCTCCGTGCGGCAGAAAAGGGCAGCGAAGCCTGCCCCGGTTCAAGCCGCCGTGAGCCCATCTAGCCGAGAGGATCCAGTCCCATCTTGCCTGCCTCTGCCTCTAGGGAGACAAATTCCCTCTGTGAGTTTCCAGCCCCCTGGATCCAAAGAACTCCAGTTGGAGCTCCAGCCACCAGGAGATAAGCCGAGTGAGAGATTAGGAGAACAGAGCGGGGGCAGTGGGGAAAAGACTGGCACCATTTTTCCCTTTGTCTTTCAACCCACGTGGTCAAAATGCAGGACACCATCTTGGGGGTGTGCCCGGCAATTTCTGTCCTGGGTCTCTCTTTTTGTTTTGGGGAGTCCGCAGGATTGAGCAGTTTTGCATCTGGTGGTTATTTCCTGTTGTTTCTGACTGTTACTGTTCTGCTTGTTAGCAAAAGGTTATTTTTTCACTTAATCTATTTGTATTCATTCGTTAGCTGGAACCCTAAGGAAGATAGCTAGATACAGAGGCTTCTCCTTTCAATTGTCATAAACCAAGACAGCATCTCAAAGTACTTATGCTAAGAAGCTACGTTCTTTAAAACTGGACATATTCACCCTTGCCAAATCTAGATATCTGAAGTGCCAAAGTCAGGTATGCTGTCAATTTTGTTCATCTTTAGTCAAGAAGAAAGAAATTAGTTAGGCCCTGACTAACACAGATCTTTTATGAGAGAAAGGAGAAATTGGATCTTGTCTGTTACCATCAGCTGAATCCAGATCCCCCTCTGGACAGCAATATTAAAAAAGTTCATTTTCACCATCAGCTACTGCTTTTCACATAAACAGTAGGAACATGGAAACATCATGGGTCCTTATTAGTCCTTGATTCCATCAATTTGTTTGCATCCTGGATCAAAGATTTTGCATCTCTTACCAGTTTTGCCTTTCTCCTTCACGTACTTGCAAGCATTTTTTCTTCCAGCCAATTAAAAGAATAGTTAATTATGGGTATGCTACCCTTTTCAGTAATTTGTCTCATAAGATCTCCTCTGCTCATGCAGTATTGCTTTTGTTACATACAGGATTCTCTTCACTTTTAGAAAAAGGATGCTTTTCTGGTCTCAAATCCTTCATTTCACCAGTTCTTGCTGATGCATCAGTTCATCATTGCTGCGATTACCTCTAGAAGTTTGACTTCTGCTTCCAAAGGAGTGTGCTCTTCTAAATTTTTGATAGATTTGTTGTAATAATGACTAAATCTAGCACTAAAACATGTCACTCTATTAGATCTCTTTCCCCTCTAGCAGAAGGTTGGGTTATGTTTCCTTCATTTTGGACAACATTTCCCCCCAAAAATGATGTTTTTATTCTGTATGAAATCTTTTGACCACGTTTTTTCAAAAACATCCCAAATAGCTAAGCTTGTCTACTTGCAAGTCAATATAATAATGCCTTCTGTTGTTAGCAGGAATTTTTAAAGAGAAAAAATCACTAGGAAAAATGTACAGCAGGAACTGGCAGGTCAGCTGACTTATCCAATTATCCAGGCATCACTACTATGTGAAGCTCTGATTTGGGATGCCTGAAAAGGAGTACACCTACTTGTGGATCTGCAACGTTAAAACTATTTCTTTTAGTGGAGACTGTTCTATGGATTTTAGGTAAAACTACAGAAAGTATTCTAACATTCTGAATATTTGGATATGAAGAAATGTGATTGCAAGGCTGGTAACTCATCCGACCCTGAGATTGGCTCAGCTGGTCAGAGCATGGTGCTGATAACACCAAGGCTGTGGGTTCAGTCCTCATATGGACCATCCACTTAAAAGCTGGACTCGAAGATCCTTGTGGGTCCCTTCCAATTCAGAATATTTGGTGATACGTGAATGTCAGCTCTTTTAATGCTAAGGTGTGCAAGTTAATCCAGTTTCAGGGCTATTTCACTGTATCTGCAGAAAATGGTGTCTCTAGAAAACAATTTATTGCAGTCAGATAAAACACCAGGATTGGCCTCCAAAAGACCCATATCAAGGGAACACAGACCACAGATTATGCCCTGGCTAAGATGAATTGAGCTCAGAAGCACTCTTGATGTTCAAAAACACAAGGAGCAAATAAGAAAAAGGAACAAAATGTAACAACAGAGAAAACATAATTTTCCAAAGAATGACAACTAAGCAGGACATAATCTCATCTTTGTATTTAATAATTGTTTGTTGGATAGTAGCACCTACAAAAAATAATATAAATTTCTGAAAAGAAGATGACAGTGGACTTACTATATCTTCCAGTAATGTTCATCTAATCTTCCCACTCTGAAACACTCTGAAGTTACTGAAGTTTGTTTACATAAATAACATAGCAAGATGACTGTGTATTTCAACAAATAGTTAGGTCAAAAATAGGAAATTATAACCTTTAAAAAAAAAAATGCTATTCTTCACAAACTTGGGTAGTATCATATGTTTTCAATATTTCTGCTCCTGAGAGCTTTGACATCAGAGCAACCAGAAATTTTACATCAAAAATTTTAAAGGTGGTGCTTTTGCAAACTTACTGAATTATATTAATTGAGGGGAAACAACAAAATCAGTTTTTATTTCTCTTTATATCTGATAGAAATAACTTATAATGCCGATGTAATGTCAAAAATACTTGGCCTAGGGAGATGGCTTTATGTAAAAAGCCAAAACTGAATGCAAATACATCCATTGTTTTAATAAATCTTTAGCTTCTATTAAGACACATGAAAGAAACTTGCTATGGTAGTCTAGCAAGTTTCCTATGAATTATGTCAGTTTTTCTTGTAATAAACAGGGCACTAGTTCTTAGGATCCAATCAGAAATTCAGATTTTGGAGAAACTCAAGACACCTTTCCTATCCTGATGTAAAACTCATTTCACCTACCTTTTTTGCTGTTGTTTTACTTGGGTTAGTACCACTTGCTGAAAATACAGGAATGTTGTTAGAGTTACTGAACATCAATAACTCATCCTTAGAATCTGCAATCTAAACAAAGATAAGAAAATTGTCATTTTTTAGTTATTCACAGAGGTTATGTTTCAATTTGCCAATTTCTGATTTTATTTTCATGGTTTCTGTCCAATGCAATGCATAAGTATCCAAAGAACAATTAAAATATCTCTTCTTTACTCCTGAGTGCATTTTTAGAAGATAGGAGATAGAGATTTCATATTAAGTATTATCAGAGGAAGATTAAACATACATTTCCAGAGTAATACTACTATTCAGTGGAGCTTAAGTGCAGTTTCCCATTAAATTTTACCCAGCCCCCAGGAACATCAGAGAAAGGAATAATAATTTTCTCTTCCTCCTGCCATGTTTCTTCCCTACTATTTTTCCTTCCCTTTTCCTATTTTTCCTGACCAGGAAATAACAGCTAGAGCCTGCTCAACCTGCTGTCCTCACTGAAAACTACGTATTTTATCCTGGTGCAAGCTAATCCAATTCAATTCTGCAATGGCAAAAGCACTCAATCCCAACCCAGTGGAGGCAGCAGGAACATACTTGAATGAAAGAGCAATTTAAAGAGCAGAAGTACTTATTCCATTGGCAGCCTGAAATTACATCACACAAAGAAAGCATGCAACAGCACCCTTACTTCTGCAAGGCTCTACTAGGCAGCTGGGGAATTAACAAAAGAAATTCCAGCTAAGGATGGTTCCACCCATGGTGAGGAAACTGAACAAAAGACATGACATCTATCTCCTTCCTTATCTAACCCATATTTCCTTGAATTGTCATCAACAAGCAATTACACTTCGCATGTTATTAAACACAATTTTAAGTTGGTTACCATTTCTTTAAGCACATCCCATTCTTTTAAGGATAGCCACGATAAATCCCTGACTAGTGATTAGCCTGCCAGCTTGGTGCCTGTGACTCACGCATGTACTGTAAATAAGAAAAACAACCCAAAACAAAACACTATAATAAAGAGTTTCAATAAATAGGACGAAAAATCTTCCCAAACACAGTATTTCTTTTTTTAATAAAAACTTGGTTGTCTTCTAAGAATAAACAGAGTACTTAATAAAGCAAAACTAATGGAACTGCTGTTCAGGGAAGTCCTAGAGGATGTCATGCACAGCCTAACTGGACAATAGCCTATGACTGACTCTATCCATGTTTCAAAAGATATGGAACAGCTGCTCCAGTGTGAACACAGCTTGCTGACACAGCTGTCCACTTCAGCTGTGCTAGGAAGAAAGATGAAAAAGAACAAATAGCTTCAGCCGCTGGAAAAGCTGCATGGTATTGGTATAAAAGGAAAAATGAGAGAGATCCACAGTTCCACACTCTGGACACACACAACAGTCTCCCAGTGGGAGCAATGATAGCATGAAACACAAGGAGGGAACAGTAATGCAGGGATGGTTGTTCTCAGAGAAGTGTTCACAACACCAAGCCTGACAGAGTTCAAGAAGTGTATGGAAAATGCTCTTGGGCACATGGTGTTACTCCTGGTGTGATCCTGTGCAGAGCCAGGTGTTGGATTCCATGATCCTTGTGTGTCCCTTCCAACTCAGGCTATCCTATGATTCTGTGAACTTAGAAATTTCATCTTCCACTGCGAAAATCTCTACAAGAAAAATTCGTGAAGTTGTAATTTAAAATAGTGTATGTTAAACTAGAACGCTTACCCTCAAATGTATAATTTATCAGTTGACTTTGGCTTATTCCCAAATAATTGAATAATTTTCTTCAGCTCAAGTAGGGCTTGTAAATTAAAAATTTATTTTAAACACATAACAAACAACTGAATATGGTAATGTAGTAAATTAATTAAAAGCCTTGTGTTTACCTTGCTTATATCAGGCTCAGATTTGCTGGAACACATACTTTGAAGTTCCTGCACAAGATCGACTTCATCATCAGAACCAACAGACAACCTTTGCTCCAGATTTAATGTTCTCAAATGATCCTTCTCTGATGATCTGGTTAAAAAATCCAAACAAACAATCAGAGAGAACATTTAAATTATTATACAGAATTTAAAAATAAATATTATAAACACTTCAAAAATAGTACTTTTTTCCAAATGACCTTTGCTACCACAAACAAAAACAAAATGACATCTGATGAACTGACAGCAGTAGTTGTCAATAACTATCTCATAATAGATTTTTCTACACAAATTATTCTATTCTGAAAATCTAACAAAGGATTCCTCTGTCTAATATTTTCAAAGATTCCCCTCCTTTTAAGATACCGCAATCAATTTTATTCCACTCTCCTTTTTGGAAGTAATTCCAAACACCTAAAAAAACCTCTGGCATATTGGAAGCATAAATATTCTATTTTCTCTGTGCCTGTGAATAAGGTAGAACCGAGGTTTCAGACTGAAATAGTCTCAAATGCAGTTCCCTCTAGCTAATTCATACACTTTCTCAGGGAAACTCTGTATCATTTGGACTAAAGTGCATGTACTGTACCATCCCGAATTGCCATTCAGCAAGCTGAAATAGCCAGAGGAGTTTTTAAAATATAATGCCAGTTGATAAAAGCATATGGTCAACTTTTCAAGGCAGAGTAAGTGTTACATAATAGTCTTAAATCATAGACTATTTTGTTACATAAAAAGACATGCAGTGCTGCAAGCTTTGAAATAAAGAAATGGATTCTAAAATTATATCAAAGTGTATAAATTTTATTTCCTCTCAGAAATGAAAATTGGAAATACTTCCTTTCTGCAGATATGGGACCAAAACATTACCAAAAAACCTATTAATCTATTCATTATAGTGTGCTGCTTTACAACAGAATGCTATCACCTTTATATTTTTGCAAAGTGTCACAAATACCAGAAATTAAAACTTACTTTGTGGTGAGAGAAGCTCTTTTCTTACAGTTCGGTTGCAACACAGTCTTAGATTTTATACCTGCACAAAAGAGAGGTTGACTTGTTAGTGTGTTACCATGTGCATTGATTTATTTATTCTAAAATGTGTGATAAACAGGGATAATGTGTTCCCATTTACTAACTAATTATGTCAATAGAGTCTGTCAAAGATCAGAATACATCCCTTTAAAGTGTTCAGTGTAGCATTAGAAACTGCTAAAATGGCAAATAGTGCATGAGCTGCCTAAGCTTTTGTGAAAGAAAGGTTTCTGTGTTAGGCAGTTGAACCACCCTTACTGGTTCTCCCCAAGAGAAATTGCTTGTCAACAAGAAAATATTTAAGTTTGCTTCATGGAGGTAAAATCAAACAATTTACCTTCACCCGGAAACAGGAACAGCATTTGATTCTGATAGTCCGAAATAGAAGACTACTAAAATTAACTGACCATTCCATTTTTAACTTATATTCACAGATATTAACTCGATTCCAAGAACATTCTCAGGTACAAGATACAATATCAACCGTCCTACTTCAGGTTATGTTCATTATTTCTTAAATCCTCTTAGTGGGATTAGAGAAGTTCACAACTCAAACAGAGAACTGGCAATCAGGACACTAGAGATGAAGTCAGAAAAAGCAGACTTCTTTCTGATCAAGGGCTGAAGAAATGAATAGCTCATTTTAGTGCTGCAAAGTAGCAGGCATCAAGTATTTTGGTCTTTTGTGTATGAGGTAATTGAGGCTAGAATCTTACTGTTCCTAAAGTGTATGTGTGTGTGTGTAAGCCGCCTTCTCTCTCTTCCTACATCTTCCCTCTGAAGTAGTTACCTTCATTTTCAGAAAGCAGGTATTTTGATTTTTTTCCCTGGTAGTTTTTTTTCTGTTTGCTATTGTATTTAGTTACAATATTACTAAGTTTTCCTTCTAGAAATATGTGTCCTTTAGAAGAATTACGTTGCTTCTGAATATATCCAGACATTATCTCTGTGTAATAAACTGCTTGTTATATGACTTATGATCTTGAGGTGAAAAGATTTTTCAAAAGTGTCAGCCACTAATATAATTTCCACATTTATACACGTGCACAGACCCAGTCACATAAAGCCTTCTTTATCAAGAAACATACTGAAGATGATGTGGAAACTTCTTGAAAACCTTACAGTATCTGACTACACAAAATTCTTTGCATTTATTTTTTGCAAGTGAAGTGAAAATCAAATCAAAACCTTCAATTTAAACCCAAAGATCTCTTTTCTCCACTGCAGGGCTTCCAGATTACTCTACTCAATTTTTCTAGTAAGACTGAACAAGGGATGCATGATCTGGGGAGGAATGTGTTCATTTATTTGTACCTGGATTCACTCAGTAATAATTATTGTAGTGAAGTTATAAAGTAAGTGTAAGGAAACTCAAAAAAGTATGTATACTGTAAATTTGGAGCAAATCTAAGGAGTACCAATAAAGTAATAAAGCTTTCTCTCATCTGGTATTGATGAAGAGACTGATTCAGTGTCATCCCATAGAGTCAGAGGTGGAACCACTGCTTCCAATTCCACCATCTGAGACAACCTCATTATCAGACAACAGAAGGGGCATTAGAACAACCAAACTTACTTAAGACACCTCACAGTCACAAAGAAGTCATTTTCGGCGGGAAAAAAGTGAACAGTTTTTTACTGGTGAACATAAATACAAGTGTCATTTAATTGACAAATTTTAATTCATGATGTAGGAGAAACGTTTGATTCGCATCTACACAGTTTAACCCCCCCCAACTTCCAGAACTGAAAATAAAAAGCTTTATTTACCTTCACTATTTGTCTCCTGCTTATTCCATGACTGGGAGGACAAATGGCCTGACTTCTTGCGAGGACTTGTGCTCACTTTTCTCCAAGAAGCATTCTCACCTCTTTTCTTACTACAATTTTTGTAGCTCGAAGCCACAGATAAAGGAAAATTTCCTCCCTTAAAATCTGCTATATAATTATCTAGCTCTGAAACAAAAGTAAAACAGTGTTAAGAAGAATTGACTGTCGCAAATGGTTCCTCTTGGAGTACTTTATACAACCACTTAGTTTAAGGACTGTAAAATGCTTTTAACCCAGCCACCTCCCTTCAGAACTACAGTTATGTTTTGTAGATGTTTCAAAAACGGAAGGAAGCAGTTAAAAGCCCCAGTTCAGCAATATACGACTACTTGGCTTTCAGACAGTTCACTTTTACCTGGTCTGGGTAGAGGACAGCCATGCAAAACAGCTTTATTTAGCAAGATACTGAGAGCAGCTTTAACAACAGCCTGTTGCCCTTGGCTTGGATTTTTTCTGGCTATTGCTTGTCCTGGTACAGATGGTCTTTTCACAGAGGCTCTGGAGAGTATGGCTTCTTGTACTCTGGGAGCTATCACAGCATTCCATAGCTTGGACATCCACCTGGGGTACAAAACCAATCCTTTAACTTCAAAAACAACTATCAAAACCTGCTATTTTATACTTTGGTAACATATCAGATTTTGTATTTTCAAGAAGCACCCCATTTCAGAAAGGGACTGATTTCATTTAAGGTAGGGTTTACTTGCTTGTTTTATATTAAACTATTTGATCTAAATTTCTTTAGGTTGCCTTGACAAACTTACCACCTGATGCTTTTTCTCCTTCAGATACGGACTGTAAAACATCCTTTTAATTTTAAGGCTAAAGAAATGTCCCAGAAAGATGAGTGTTCATGTATATACAAAAAATTTATTTTAAAAAGTGCATGGAGAAATTTCCATGCTTGCAGGTGTTCATTCCTAGCCTATTTGCTGCCAGCATGGGAAAAAGGAGGTATTCACTTATGGCTGTACTCCTTCCAGTATTCTTCCATTTCCAAACTTGTCCAGTTTACAAGAAATTTCTATTCAGACATCTGCCTTGCTCTCGCTCTCCTTTTGTTTATTTGATCTTTGGTGAACTGTGTTTCCAGGATGCTGTGGATTTTCCAGATTGTCTGGTTTAGAGACTGGGTCTTATTTTGATTCAAAAATTTGATTAAAAGGGACACGGGGACATGAGTCTTCTGTGACTTTTGCTTTTCTAAGAGAGAAGCATTACGTTGTATTAGCAAAGAAATGAAACATTTGTGTTAGGGAAAAATAAATGCTATTTCTTATAACTTAGGAGTTCTCTGGGGATAAAGGCTAGAAATTTCAGACTTAAGGCTCAGCTCACATCTACAACAGACACAATCTTTTTTAGACCACCTCCAACTCTTTTTGTTTATTCTTATACCTTCTTACAGGAAGAAGATGGTAAGATTGAGTCAGATGGTTCAAATTAAAGGTCTGTAAGAAATTATAGGCTATCACACTGTGTTCAGATTTGCAGAAATCCATTCAGAAAATGTGAAGGCTAAAATGTCTGCTTGACTTAAATGGACCATTTTTCTGGATACATTGATAAACCAAAATCATCTTATTACCTAAAATGTTATGATGAATTTTTGGGGTTTTTTTTCCCATTTTTAAAAAATTTAGAATGCATGAATTATTTGAAAGATGTATTTTTGATCAGTTGTGAAGCATAAGTTTAAACTTTTATGATATATAAATGCTCAAAGTACTTGTATAAGCTTGATAAAGTTACATTACTTAGAAAAATAATCAGTTTAGTTGTTAAAATACAATGTAAAATGTGTATTGGAGATGTTCCTTGAAGCTTCCTTAGCATAATGTTGTAAATATTTTTCTATATAGTTTCTATACAGTCTGCTTCTGCTAGCTAAGCTACCAAAATAAAAAACTGCTTGTATTTTAGTCATAAAGAACTATCTCTTTCAATTTCCACCTATGTAAGCTTTCAACATTTTGCAATACTGCCAGTATAAATGGTCGGAAATGAACACTGCAAAGATAGAATTAATTGAGGCCATTTTAATCTAACAGTTAACAACTGATGGGGATGCTCTATAAATAAAACTCCAACCTGGTATTTAAATTCAGTTTAAAGTTTGCGCTCATCTTGATCAAGTCCCCCATTCTTTGATATAGCTGACACTTAGGAAAGGTGTAACACACCCCTGTTGTGATAAAGGGATGCAAAGTGAAGTCATTCCTGTTGGAACATCATCAATTCCCTAAATCTAAACCAAGAAAAAACTTAGTTAAAATTTTCTTCATTTATTCACTCTACTCACCAAAACAGGTGAAGCTACATGAAACACACAGCAGGAAACGATTTCCTGTCACATGTTCTCTGTGCCTTCCCTGCTGCTGCTTCTTCCTCTTGTCTCATGCTAACACTGAGCCCAGAGTGAACCCAGTTTGTAGATAGCTGTCTGCTGTCCTAATGAATTGGACTGACTCAGAGAAGCTTTACTAAATGCAAAAAGCAGCAGAATAGCACAGTGGAGAGGAAGGGCAAGAGGACAGGAATAGTTAATTAGATTGAAATAACAGCAACCAGTGAGCTGCTAATTAAAAGCTATTTAATACATGACCACACTTTTAGCCATCATGCTGCTAAACTAAAAGTGTCCGGTAAGAGCTCACTGGAGCTGTGCTTTTAAATTGTTTATTAGTGGACAAAACTAGAATAAAATGAGAAGTCAGATGGCATATGGTTACAATAAAGGACATTTTAGGGTTGTACTCAAAATGAAGCATTGTGAAACCAGTCCAAGTTACACTGAGGAGAAATCCAAACTCAGGAATGTATAACTAAGATATCTAAAGAATAGTTTTTCTGTCCTCTAATAATGCCACTGCAATAAATACATGATTATTTCAGAGGACATGATTCAAGAGGAAGATGGGGGAAGATGGGATGCATGGTATGCTTTATTCTTTTTTTCTTTTCCAGCACCCATAAAATTTCAAGTCAATGTTATATCCACATTTAGACTTTGATAATTACTCTGAAGATTATCTAATCTGTACTATAGAGAATAAAAAGGAAAATGAACACAAAATGTATCAAGATCTGCAGACAGAACATGAAATGAGACAGCCTTTGCACTTGCTAAGCAAAGGCCCCTGGAAGAAGGGTCAGCAGAAACTAGTACAAGAGAAGGAAAAGAAGTGGTGACCTGTCTGGTGAGAAGAGTTATGTCACATTTCCAATGGTATACTTTGAATTCTGAGTAAGTCTGAACCTTAATTAGGGGCTCATTACATTTCTGATATAGCCAAACAACATCTTAGTGTGAAATTAGTATCATTTAAAATTCTATAACTATTTCTTTTCTAATTTGCTAGCATTTGGAGTTGGAATGTGGTCAGATGTTTATGCAATTGTGGGCAAGAAAAGCCAAAATTTCCATAATTTTGATATTTTTTTATGATACTGGCCAGCTAGCCATATGTATAACTAAACATATATACCTGTCCTACTTACTAAGATAATATATCTCTAAACTGTATGTATGCTTTAAAATTATACCACATATTTTAAAAAGTGAGAAATCATTCTCCAAACACAACTTCAAAAGGAGACTTTGCCAACTTTTCAAGCTCAGAATTCTTGAATCTTTTAACCTCTGCGTCAGAAAATAAACGAAAGATCACAAGAAGACTGACTTTTGCACAGTATTAGACACCCATTTCCCACTCGTGTCCTTCAGAATTGCCCTTCTAGTAATTAAATAGCCAACAGAAGTTTAAAATTTTCAGCAACTTCTACTGAAATACTTTTCTAAGGTTGCTGAGTCAGCAGGGTTTTGGGAGAAACACAACTACCACATTTATGGGAAGTATCTAGTTGGCACTGAACAGCATCAAACAGGACACAGAAATCTTACTTGACTGTTGCTTGGCTGTGCCCTGGAACCACAGGACAAGAGAAGAAATGCTTCGGCCCCATAAGTGCTTCAGGTGCTCCTAGACGTGATAAGCAAGAGTTCAGCTGGTGCCAGACAGCAAGAATCCAGTCTATGATCTTGCACACGGGATCACACGGAGGAGGTACTTTGCCTCTGAACTGCAGGGAGAAAAGATGTTTGACATGGCATAAGACCAGAGCTGCAAACAGTTTCCTTGAAATCCCAGGAAGGCTTGGGGGGATTTTTTATTGCATGTGTTGCTATTAAAAGATCAGGAACAATCAAAACCAGGTCAAACCCTTTTATAGAATATATTGACATCTTGCTGTATTAAAAATTATTTTCCCAACTACACTTCAAGAGATATAACCTTATCAATAAACTGACATGCCTTTACTTTCTTGTGGGAAACTGAGACAGAAATTTTGGTAGCAGTGCTTTTTCTACAGTGTTTAAGATTAGGATTACAATAGATACCTACCATATACAGTGCAATGTATATGATACAACGAAGACATATGAAAAATGCCCAATCGCACTGAACATGAATATCTGATCCAGACATATGCTCAGTGGATTTCCATATTGATTTTAGATCTAGTAGCAATGAAGGAAAGATGTCTTCCTCTAAGACTTGTGTTTTTAGTATGCCTTGTTAAGGGCAAATTATATAGTGCCAGAAAAATCTCCTGTTTCCTCTGACTTCAAATTACAGTCTTCATCATCCTAATCGCAGGATTATCCTCTGTAACAGTTTAAATTAAAGGAAGCATTAAAAGATGTACCAGGGTTAGTAATTGACAGCACTGAAGCCAGAGCCTCCTGACAGTCTATGAGTGAACTTAATGCAGAAAAACATTTAAACTGTTCCCATATATCCTAATAGTTCAAACTAAGGGGAAAAGAGCTTTTCACCTGAAAACATGAATATTAAGGCACAAACAAGGTATCATAATATAGAGCAATGAACTTTGAAATAGTCTATGGTTCTAACAATAAACATGCTTCTACTCTGCTTTAGATTTTTATACCAGATTAATCTTTCTTCTGTTTATGACTTCGGAATTCATTATTTTCAGTCCCGTACCAACTGGCATTTGAGTTTACATGTGGCACACGTATGTATTTCAAAAAATGTGCTACCACATTGGGCATTTCAATATTTAATTAGGGAAGATACAGGAAGACACATGGCTTTTTTCTCCAAATAGCCACCATCTGCATATATGCTTGAGAAAAAATAAACTTAATGAGATTACTACCCAAATTCTGTTCAGCTTCAGTCAGAGGTAGGAGCCTATTACATTGGCAAATTCTAACCTGTGAGACTATGGATTTCTTTCAAGCCTAAAAAAGTAGCCTGAAAATGACATCTGCTATGTGATGCTGCAAGTTCTTGTACCCAAACCAGTTTGGCAGAGTCTGTCTGATGCAGCCTTTGACTATGAGCAAGTTCTAACTAAAAAAACATAATCTAAGAAAAGTAGTCTATTAAGAGTTTCACAGATTTCACAGGATTCCTTTTTTTTCTATTCTGTATTCCTGTTCCTGCAATTAAAGAATACTTAGGAATGTTCCTAAATTTCCTCATTATCCTGGCTGAAACGTTCAATTACCACACATTTCCTCTTCAGGTTCTCTTTGAATCAGTAAGCTTTTATAGACGAAAACTGTGGCAAAGGGTACAGGAGATGACATCCCCAAGGATAACCAAGATTCATCCAGCTGAACACTCAGAACTGACAGTAGGTCTGTTATCCCACAACAGGACTCTTTATTACTGACAGTTTTTTCTATTCCTAGAACAATCTCGCTTTTTAAGCCTGCTCAAAACTCCTGCCAAGATTATTTTCCTTTGCAGCTGTTTTGATTAAAGACCCTCTGCCAATGTCTAACACTGCCTGACTGTCAGTAATAGCTGCTATCACACTCAAATGGTATTCCAAGTAACTTTCCAAAGTCCACAATTCTTCTTTTGCCTATATCTTTCATTTTCCATATTCATTTATTTATTAATATTAAATCAGACTTCCTATCTTTATTCTCTTTTGGACTTCGGTTCTAGCTTCAGCAGACCTACTGGCTCAGAACAACTTTTCTAATTATATAATTTGCTCCTCTTTTGATTTGAAAATCATGGAAACTATTTTTTCTGCTTAAAACTTAAGACAAAACACATACATGACTATCTTATTTTAGATATTGAGAATAAATTCTTTGAAAAAGAGATTTTATGGTTGTTGAACTGATTCTTACTATCATTCTCAGGTAGAAGTTGAAAAAAATTACTGAAGGATGTTTCATGCAGTGGACAGGCAAGTAGCCACAGTATCATTATTTGCAACCAACCAATAGTTCATGCCAATCAGTCATGGCCATATACCCTTCAATGAAGCCAAGCACAACATTTCCAGATACACAGCCTGTATCTTTCTAGAAATGAGTGCTTTTTTCCTGAAACAACTTAAGTTATCTGCTCTGCATTTGGCATTACCATCGTACATATTTCACAGACCTGGTGATGAATGTAACTGCTGAGGCTGATTCGAGTTCCTACCTTGGTTATAACTTTCCTCCTCAAAATCCTCTGAAGCAAGCCTCGCATTGGCTCCCCATCCCACCGAAGTTGAACCCAACGGAAATGCTGCTGAACCAGCAGGTCAGAGCCATGAAGATGGCACTTTGCAATGGTCCCCAGTAAAAAGCAGTTCTCATGAAAGTAAAAAGCACCAGAAACTCCATTTGCTAAAAAGGAATCATAAAACACTTAACTGAAATACTCAAAGCCTTGACATGATTCATGTAAAAGCAAGAAGCAGCAACATAATTAAAAAGGAAAAAAAACCCACAAAACACCATCAATTAGCTTAAAAATATGCTATCTTTGTTAAGGGCAACTGTTCACAATAAAATATAAAAACTGAACAAATTACAGTTTTCTCCTATTCCTTGTTTGTTGTATATTACAATAAAACTGTACTGCAGTAAAATAATTTCTGCAACCCAAGTTCTTTAAATACCTCTTTGAATAGTGCAGGGATTTTCTGAACTTCGATTCTCAAGAGGTGCTAGAAAATCTCCTAGTAATTCAGATAAAGAAGCTCTCTCCAGATTTTCTAAAATCACAATTGTTGTCTTGTTTACAGGAGGCTGTTTCACTGGGATCAGACAAGCTGAAATAGAAAAATCCCATTAATGTCCACTTAAGAAAATTTACTTCTATTTATGCTATTTATGTACACAGAATTTACTGCTACTAATGCAACAAAGGATTTTTGAAACGTTTTTTTCCTATTAAACTTGTTTATAGGAGGCAGACAGACTGGATAATAAGTTTAAAATTGAAAGCATAAAATCAAACAATAGAAAGAATATCATACTGTATATTAAGAAAAAAATGAAAGCTATGATTAAAATAAATTCCTGAAATGGCTATAATAGGATCTTCATAGACAGGAAAGATTTCAGTACACTGGATATTAATACAACAGAAAAGATAGCAAGGACCTCTTTAAACATTTCTTTCATTTGCATCTTAATACAAATGTAACACATCTTAAACTTTTAACATGTTCATAACTCTTCATACAATGTAGTGATGAAAGGTTTAAGAATAGTCCGTGTTTATAAGAAACTTTATCATTCTATGAGATAGTAGCAAACAAATAGGCAATGTTTTCTTCAAAACTTCCTTCAGTATCTTTAAGAATCACTCAAATAATCAGAGCTAGTATGAGGCAAACCCTGTAGCACCTCAATCTAACAGGCATTAAAATGACATCTCTTCATTTTTTTTCACATTTTAAATATTTTCCTTTCATTTTCCTGATTTTAACATCTTATTGCTTAAAAAAGACACAGCTTTGCAAGTGTTCTTGTAACACTAAATCCCAGGTGAATGTTTCTGTAATACATATATAAAACAAAACACTTATCTTGACTGTATTGTGCCCTGCATTGTTTCAAAACCTTTTGAAGGTGGTACTAACAATAGTTATTAAGGAAATTGACATGTAATAAGGCAAAACTTATAGCAACAGACTTTATCTGATAATGGCTATTTATTTTCAGTTTTCTGACTATTACTGCCCTGTTTTACTAAGAGGCTACAGCTTGAGAGGAGGGAGGACAGGTACCATCTCTGTGTCTGATGGATTCATTTAGAGGAGAAGTGCTCTCTTAGGAAAGGAGATGCAGCAGAACAATGGGGAAAGAAGCTGGCAGAAAAATGAGAGACTCAACCAGCAGCACCATGCTGAAATGCAAAACCAGACTATTAAAAAGAGCGTGTTGCTGACACAGAGTAAAGCATCCAAAAGCAGCAGCTTTCCTAAGAGACAGTGGCCAGTAAACAAACCAAACTATGAGCGACATTCTTGCCTCTAGGCCAAACACCAAAGCCTAGCTGACTTCCAACTAAATGGTCTCCACTGCCACCAATGTGATGGCACTGAAAACGACATGTGGGAATAATCACTGGCACAAACTATCCTGCAAACTGTGACCAGGATTTCCTTAGAGAAAAAACTGCCACAGACTGAAGTTAATACTAGGCAGTACATGAACAAACAGAACAGAACACTGCATGGCACTGTACAACCTGATAGGATGGCTCTGCTTTTGTTCATGAGCACAGACTGTAGACCTTCACTTCTGATTCAGAACATCTGAACCAGAGCAATCAACTTTTAAAGGATCACAAACAAAGGGGAAAAAAGAATGAGACAGAAATAAATATTAAAAACTATTAATTTTACTTAAATGGCATGAACTTCTGATAGCGCTCCTTATTGGGAGTTCTGTCACACTCAGCTCTACCTCAGTTTAGACTCATATCATTTGGCCCCAAGCACCTGAAAAACTATGGGTTCCATTAAAACATGCCATCCACTATGCAAAATGTTTTTCTGTATTTCTTTACATTGAACCATTAAAAATTTTCCTACAAATCACCAAAATTAGTCCTGCTGAAATAACCTTACCATTACTGATGAACAGTTCTGCAAGTTGCTCCTTGGAGAAACCAGCATCCACTTCAACTTTAACAATCTCACATGTAGATCCTGCAGCCACTTGCTTTTGCTGTATTGAAAATTTATATATTTGGTGAAATAGTGAAAACACTGATTTATGGACTAATTTACTTCATATGTTTGTGCAAATACCTTCATGCAGGCCGCTATCTGATATGCTATATAATCTTGCAAACTTCCTTCTGGACCATGGAAAATGACATTACGGTATTGTTCAACCTACAGACAGATAAATATAAATATTTATTTCATAAATTATTCTTGGAAGTTCAGACTTAGACTTTTTTTTATCCTAGATGACACAATCAGCACCTTAAAAGACAGAACTCTTTGATTTGCACTACTGGAGTTGATAATGCTTACTATATTAGTTTCAAAGTAGACAATATTTGCATACAACATCTTGGAAATATATTGATAAATTTACATCCTAACTTGTAAAACTACATAGCAAGGTATTTTGTTAAAATAAACTTTAAAACTTAAAAAATTCATTTGGGAAGAGTCAGTTCAGTAATCACAAATATTTTCTTGATTTTGAATTAAAATATACATCAGAATGATGCCAAAATCATCAGTTTAAGTCACTGCTAACTTAAGGACTGAGGACTTACTGAGGACTTTTCTTGCAGTAGAAATGGGATCATGTTATCAGTATGGTAGAATAAAAATTTTTTTTTTATCTTAACTCTATTTTACCTCTAAAAGGTCAGTAAGGGAATACACTCATATCTCTGTGCAATATTGCTGAATACAGCAGAAATCTGTGGCATGTTCTCCTGACAACAAAAAATACTGTCCAGGGACACAGCAGAAATTAAGCAGATTCTAAACTAATTCTGATTTGATGCAATGTTTAAAGAAATGATCTATGAAAGTTATCTCATATTATTCAATTATCCTTACATTTTGAGGTATTAAATAAACTGTGTTACAGGAGATTTCTATATAAGCTAGTAAGAAAATTCAAGTCTCAAATAATTGCTTACATGACTGTTATTCTAATTTACTTTATCCTCAAAAAGTGTACTGAAATAACTTGGGAAAGCAATAAGATACCACAGAGCTTTTAATATATTTTTAAGCAATTCAGTTAATCAGATACTAGCTATTTAAAGAGGAAAGCTAAAGCCTTCACAAGACTAAAGTTAAAGCCCTCACAAGACTAAAGTTAAAACGGTAAATTTAGGGGGAACTTTAATTTAAAATAACAGCTTTCATCCCATTTCATTTTTTAGAAGTCTTGATGTTCTTTCACAGAGCAAAAAACTGATTTTAGTCAACACCGTTACAGAAGTATTTTGACAAACAATTAGCAGGTAGAGAGAAGCTAGCTTAGTACTGACCAGGCGGAGGTAATTCTGAAGTGTCTGAAGATGGATCATGGATGCATAAGTCACACTGTTTAGACAGCCTTCCTGAGGTCCTTAAAATGAGATATACAAATAACTTTCCTAAATTTCTCATGTTTACATGCATGTATGACTGATACATATGATTTTCATGCAGTATTCTACAGCGACCTTTTAAAATTAGAGGCTATGCACATTAAAATGCTGAATAAAGGAAAGGCATTTATCCAGCACCATAGATTCATAGATATCCATGCCATAAGCAATATATATACTATTACATGACTGAAAAACGCAGTAGGACTTTCATACGCCAGCATATTTTCTAAATGTTGTAGACACTTTAAAATCTAGTTAAACAATTAATTGGATATGATATTTCTGAGAATCAAGCAACACTGAAGAACAAAACCAGTAGCAAATGACCCTCAAATTATTTCATACGGAGTGTCTTAACATTCAAAACTGAAAAATCATGACTTGAAAATTACCAAACAAAAACACTGTGATATGCTCAGCTCTATTGTTCTTCAAAAAGTCCCATGGTGGCTGGGAAAAAATCTGACCTGTTGACCATGACACGTTTCCTGTTAAAAAGAACAAATAAAAGAGAGAGATATTCCTTGTATGTATATAAAGTGTCCTACACTCAAGCATATTCGCTTGCTTACAAAAATTATGTGCATACACTGACAAATCTGACAAACAAACCAGTCCCATGTATGAGATGTACTACATCATGCTATTATTTGATACACGACTGAAGATACTGAAGTGTTTTCTACCAGTTGAGATACAAGTTAAATAGCTAGCCTGTCTTTACATCTTTACACATAAAATAGAGTAAAACAGAATAATTTGCTCAGTCTAATGTGACTAGGGTTCAGTTTTGCTGATGGGAAGGTGGAGGAAGGAAGGAGATTTAAGATGAATTACAAGGATTTTCAGAAACCTATACAACTGTTACTAAGACCACGACATTTTGGCTGATTTCTCATAATTTTAAAGATTTCTCTTCTTTACCTTGCTAAATGAAGTTACATAAAACAGCAGTTCTGTTTACCTGTGCTGGTGATTTACAGTCTGTATTTACTGTATATTCTGGATGCACTGTAAAGAAGCCATGCAGGCTTTGAATTGTTTTTGTAGAATCACAGAACATCCTGGGTTGGAAGGGACTCACAAAGATCATTAAAGTTGAACTCCTGGCTCTGCACAGGACATCCCAAGAGTCACACCATGTCCTGAGAGCATTGTCCAAATGCTTCTTGAACTCTCGGGCTGGTGCTGTGGCCACTTCCCTGGGGAGCCTGTTCCAGTGCCTAAACACCCTCTGGGGAAGAACCTTTTTCTAACATCCAGCCTAAACCTCCCCTGACACAACTTCAGGCCATTCCCTCAGGTCCTGTCACTGGTCACCACAGAGAAGAGATCAGTGTCTGCCCCTCCTCTTTCCCTCATGAGGAAGTTGTAACTGCAGTGAGGTCTCCCCTCAGTCTCCTCTTCTCCAGGCTGAACAGACCAAGTGCCCTCAGCCACTCCTCATACGGCTTCCCCTCAAGGCCCTTCACCATCCTCATCCCTCTCCTTTGGATGCTCCCTAACTGCTTTTTCTTATATTGTGACACCCAAAAATGCACACAGCACTCAGGGTCAGAATTTAGTTTCATCTGAGATAGTGATTTCTCCTCTGGAGTACTAAAAATACTAAAAGACTAATTAACATAGGGCCTCATGATCCCCCATATTATATTAAAGTGCATAATTAATTGTGCCATACACACAGCTAAAAGTAAGGAATGCTTTCATGCCAGCACTGTTCAAAGTTTCATAGCTATTATTGGTCTTCCTTAGTCTAAGCTTTAAAAGATGCAGTAATTCAAAGATATTTTTATCTTATGTAGAAGATTTCACAAATTCGAGAACACCCCCAAGTTCTGCTTTTTTCATTAACACCAATATTGATACCTAGTTTGACAGAAAATATACTGCTTGCACTGAGGCCAATGTTGGATTCTGCAGCACTATTAAATGACAGGTCTTCTAGGCTCCTCCATCCATCAGAAGCAATTGCTTGGAAATGGTTTGTCACTGCCTGACTCACTGCTTTTGAAAAATCATCCCATGACGTCTGCTTGCGGATATTTAAAGCACATATTGTATCAAATTCCTCTGTACCACAGTGGACTGGTTCAATGCCAGTGACTGAAATCCTTACAGGTACATTAAGGGCATCTGTTGAAAAACAAAAGAGCAACAATGAGAAAAACTGTAAAACTCAATTTAAAATAATCCCATCATTATAAACCAATAACATCTAATATTACAAAAGAAAGCTACAAAATAACTCCCACTACAGAGAAGCAAATGGTAAAGAACAGCACAGATCACCACCACAAAATCAGAGCAGTGATGAAAATACCAAGGTATTTTTTTACAAAGAAAGTTTACTATTATTATGCTTAAATAACAGGAAGCAATACAAAATTTACTTAATCTTATACTTCCTCTTTACAGACTAATTACTTATAAATTAAGACAGACAGTAGGAAGTGTCTTAATTTTTCAGTTTATTGTGTTTGTGCACATTTTCTTTATCAATGTAGAAAATAATTTTCTGGCACTAGTGCACAAGTGGAAAACACAGCTGAGCCAAAAATCTTTACATAAAAAGCTAAGAGCTAAAACAAAAAATGCAGTTGAAAGGGTATATTTGATTTGCTATAGAGTAAATTGACAAAATCTTAAAAAAGGAAATTTACATGCACATTCTAGGAACTATGAAGTATTTTAAATCTTGCTCTTTGGAATACAGTTCAACAGAAGCAGCAGTCTCTGAAAATCATTTAGATGACTAAAAATGAAAAGGAAACTATCTTCTAATTTTCATGCCAAACAATACCTTTCAGAAATTATCCCTGAAATTAAAAAAGTACAACATAAAAAAACACCCATATCAGCTTACTATGAAGTCTTGCAACATGATCTTTTTTTCCCTTTTGTGTTCAGAAGCCAGAACTTCAGCTGATACAAACTAATGAAGTTTTTCTGACATCAGAAAAGCTCTGATCTAAACCCACTAGTCTGCCATAGGGATTACTCAGAGGCATCCTTCAGATGTGGAATTGTGAGAAATGTATCAAAGGCTTGTCCTTCTGATGGCTGAAGCTCAGGGAAATGAGCACAGACTGTAAGGAGTACAGAGGGCTCTCCACAAGGAAACAGGCCCCCAGGACAGAGGTACAGTATATGCCTAAACTTCAGTGCATGTGACCTCTAAGGCATAGCTGGCAATCCTGGCCCAGTGTTTCAGATCTGTCAGAGCACATCCTCCTGTCCTACAGGGGAAATCTTACTCAAGCGTGACGACGGTAAAGGATGGTACATACACACCTTACCCAAAAACACAGTCTTGGCTTAAGGTGTACAGAAGAAGAGAAAAGGAGGCCAAAGTTTCTGACCTGATAAAAGCCCTTGGATTCACGACAAGCATGACCAGAGACACTAAGACTGATGGAAATAATATAAGCATTAATAAAACAGGCTACAGATTCAGCCATCAGAAATGTGCTTCAGTCTGGTAAAGATGACCATGGAGGAATTTGTATTAGAAAGTGAGCTGTGTTCCCCTCTGAACCTGCAGTAAAATGATAAGAACCAGGATTTAAAATAGCTGAAGAGGAAAATCAGAAGCAGCAGACAGACAATGTCCTTAATTTGTTGATAATCAGTGAACTTAACTCCCCACATCCCTGTATCCCACAAGACAAACACCAAAAAAAGGTGAAAAAATAGAAAGCAGTCAAATCTACAAATGCCATACAGAGATAGATATATTAGAAATACAGAGATGTTTCTCTGTATATATAGATATAGCTATATTTATACAAAACTAGTGAGAGGATGAATTAAGTTCTGTCTCAAGAAATACACAGAACGGCCTGCTCTACTGAATTTTGAGAAAACTTACAGAGAAGGAAGAAGATGACAGGTTTCAACAGAAGAGCAATATTCTTACAGAAGTTACTGATGCTGGAAAAAAGAACTTCTTTGATGTTGTCTCTAAGACATATTTCAAGAATCAAACAAACAAACCCCTCACCGATAACTAAGCGACAAAATAAACTATGCTCTAAAAAGAGATTCAGATATATGACTAGATGATCATCTTGGCCTGAGGAAATTTGACAGCTACCCACCACTAAGTGACTATTTCTGCAAGAATTTGAAGAAAAGATAAGAGGCGGGCAATAGCTTTTGAAAAAGTAATTACTAATATTAAATTCAGAAATTTTAAGAGAATATGGATGTTTGCACATTTACAATACATACCATCTTTTTGAATGGTTTAGAAACAAAGACATGAGGAATTTAATAACCTCCATCAAAATTTTATCATATACTTTTGCAAAATTTGGAGAATAAAAACTTATTAGATCAAGGTAATTTAATATTGTGGTGCCAAAAAAAGTGACAACTACCCTTTTCACATTTCTCTTTTTTGCCCCTCCAGTTCTTTACTAAAAACATTTTTATGTAGCGCTGATAGCATTTACTTACTTAAGTTTTCTAGGAGATGTTTGCAATCATCAGTAGCAACATCATGCAATGTTCGATTACACTTATCTTTTCTCTCAGCCTCTAGTCCACCATGGCTACAAAGGATTTCTAGACAGTTCTGCAAAGGTAGGAACTGTATTATTTACTTGTCCATTTGCTGCATTAAAGAGTTCTACCAATATGCAGTTAGATTCCTAATTGAAATTCTTACACATATATTTCCAAAGACAATCAGCTACAGAGTTTCTATAGATAAGAATCCACATGATGTTTTTCACAGAGTTGAAAACCAGGAGTAAAAATATTTCATAGCAGACTTGAAAGTCTCAAATAATGATTATGAAAAAGCAGAACACACAGACCCAGGGTTCTACTGTCTCTAAGCATCAAATGCTGATCAGCTGAATTAAGAAATTCTTACATCTGGCCACTAGTTTAGGTATTGATAAGGAGACGGAAACCCAGCTATTATCCTGGCTTAAACAACTTGGCCTCAATGTTCAAGCAACACTAAATAAGCAACTCTAAAGCTTAATACAGACTAATAAATTAATCCATTTAGGCAACAATCCATAAAACCAGTTTTCACTTTGCAATTCACCAAGTAGGAGTTTCTATCATGACTGATATCTGAGTGGGACACAGAAAAAATAAAAAATTTAAACCACCTTGCAAGCCTTTTCTTTGGCAAAATTTCTGCAAGCAGAAACCTGAAATTCTGCAAGCATAGTAAGAATGCAGTGATACAAAAATGTATTTTTATTAAGTCAGAGCACAAACATCTTGTGGATGCCAACAACATGATGCCCCCTAAAAAATGTCATATGCTCAACAAAAGGAAAAATCATTAAAATTAGAAACAACCTATTAGCATATAAATTTGGATTGGAAGAATCATACTGTAACATGAAAAAATATTCACTATATATCCTCCCAAATTAGTGTGGGATAAAAAAAAGTTCTCATAAAACTACATGCAATTGTTGATTGATCAGCAATCAGAAAAAGGATCAAGTACTTGTTTCTAATGACCATCACTCTGCAACAATACAGGTGGCCTTTGTGAAAGCTTTGCCATCTCAGTTATGCTTTGAAAGACACATCCATATTGGAAAAAAAAGAAACCAACAGAAATTATACTAGTTAATACTGTATTGATAACATCCGGGGTTAACCATAGCAGGGAAACCAAACCTTAAAAACACAGAGAAGCAGCTATTGAGTATTTTGATGCAGAACAGTGGCTAGTTGCATGTTTGCATAGTGTTACCTATTTTGTAGCTTTTCTACAGAAACTTTTGTCAGTATATCTGACACCCTGAGACCTTTCATAAATATAGCAGTCAATCAAGGTATACCTGCCTGTGAGCTGAAATTTCACCAGGCTGTAGTTACAGCATCTCAAAGTACTTTTAAAAATTTATTAGCTCTCTAAGTTTGCCAGAAGGAAATCAAGCACAAAAAAAGCATGTTTTTTCCTGCCAGGTTAGTCTGTTAGCACTATCTCTCAAATGGGAGCAATGAAGAGCAGATCAGCAGAAAGCTGAGGACTGAACTGGGAGTCTGAAAATGGGAAGTAAAGCAGGAAGAAGTGGGACAGAACAAAGAAATCAAGCTTATTTCCTCGGTAAAATGAGGATTTTTGTTGCGTCTTCTGCCTATGAAATAACAACTAAGATGTCCTAGCAGAATTAATCTGTAAAGAATGGCACCTACCCATCTCAAAACAAAAGGATGCAAGTGTCAGCACTGCTTATATGCAGCTATCATGCACTAGAATGAATGACATGCAGTGTACATAATGGATTAGAGAAGGAAGTCGAAGTGTTAGCAGTACTTGGAGATGGCTATTAAGCTTTTTTAGCTTTGAAGTATCCCAAATATATCTCAAGTCAAAAAATGCATTAAATCAAATACAATTTTATACAGTCTCTCCAACAGCAAAACCAGAAACCTGACTGCCAGCTCTATATTGCCTTCATCACCTAAGAGACTCCCCTCAACCCCAAATGGAGATCTTATTAAACAGCTGATTTGGAATGTGCTTAGAAACTCAAACCCTTGAGTTATTCACTTAAGACATACATGAAGACTTCCAGTGTCAGAACTTTCAGAGAGATCACCTAGTCAAAGCAGCTTTTAGATGGCAAAGGGAACCTAAATTCAAAGTTCCTGAGGATTATATTATTGCACAAAGAGCCAACACACTGTGTGTTATTTGCAGACTATAGCAAATACCTTAAACTCCATCTAAATTCATACGAGTGGAAACTGCAATAAGAACCTGCACCTGCCTAGCAGACATTGGTAACGGAACACTTACTCTTTGTAATGCAAAATGCTGAGTAAGCAGTGGCTGTCCCTAAAAAACATGTAACTTATACTGAATCTTAAATCTGTGTCTATTTTGAACAGATCATTGTAAATTTACCAGGAAAAAAAGCAAACATAATGACAGATATTGAACTAGGCATGTAAACACAAGCTGATTTTTTAAGTCTTGGACTGTATTTTCTTAAAATTCATTCTCTTCTGTGGTTAGCACCCTCTATTTTCTTCCTGGGTAAAAATTTCACAGTAAGATCTGACTGACAGCTACCATATAAAAAGAAGTTCTTTAAACGGTCAGTGTTAGGAGTGTATAGCTTCTGATGTCAAAATCTTCAAGTAATATTAGATTTCCAGAAATCTTCCTATTTGTCATCAGTAGGACCTGTCAGGTCATCCTCCACATCATCAGTTATCCCAACCTCACAAAAATGTTTCATTGCCTGCTAAAAAGGCTGCTCAAAATAATAAATTAAACAACGTATGTCTGCACTAGTCTGGTTCTCAAATTTCTTCTTCTCCCCTCCTTCACAGAGGAAAAATTGTTCATAGTTCAATCATTCCTACCTGTAACTGGAAACTATGTCCATCTAATATTTATAAGCACGTGATATCCAACGAATCGGCATTCAGGGTGGGATTCACCTCATGGTAACTTTGAAAATCTGGATCTCAAGTAATGATGTTTCCTCTTTTTATTAATGTGCCATAAGAAGTAGACATTTAAATATGACAATTGACTCCATTTGACACCTGGATTCTGGGATAAATTGTCCACTGGAGGTCTATCTCTGTTAAATCAAGTTGGCCTATAAACTAGATAACAACTTAGACTTGACATCTAAACTGTAATTCTTCAAAGATAAAAAGGGATTTATCTTGCCTAAATTCTATCAGGTTATTGTAACTTGTTCACACAGACTAACCTTAAAGCCTTTTGATGCTGCTATGTGGGCAGCAGTCCAACCCTCTTTGTCAGCATGGTTGATGAGATCTGCAGAAACAACAGGCTTTACTCTACTGCTATAGTCATCTTCTCTCTTCTCCAAATCAAAGTAGTCTAAATTAGGCTCTGCATCCATTAAACAGTTCCCATCGTTCGGCCCTCCATAGTACATAAGGAGCTTGAGACTTTCAACATTACCAGAATCCACTGCTGCATGAATTGGTGACCAGCCATCCTAAAAAAAAAACAAAATCAAAAAGCACACTGCCACCAAACACAGAGAAAAATGTTTGTAGACTTGTATCAGCAAAGAATCTGAATGGAAGGCTCTTTCTGGAAATTAAGAAGACAAGCAAGAGGGACATAATAATCCCCTGGGAAAACAGAGTCGCTTGTATGTGTTTTGCGTGGAAGAGAGGGAAGAAAATGTAACAGAAAAAAAATTTACAGCTTTTTCCAAGGACAGTCCAACAGATAAAGTCTTCAAAATTTTTAGAAGGGTCTAAGTGATACAGTGCTTACATGCTATTAGTAAACCGCTTCCTTCCTGTGCATCAAACAAAAATTATTCCAACTACCAATACTGTTTCATGCTGCATTAATACATTTATTAGTCAGTTTCACAGTTTTGACATCACAACTTTCCCTCATTCCAAGTCAAATTTACTTTCCAGATGCAAAATAAATGAATGGTAAGAAATTTAGTGTAATAATTACAGGAGGAGTAGAACGTTCTGTGAAGCTACTAGTCTTTGTGCTGTATTTTGGTACAGCCTTTAACTCACATTTATTGTCATGAGAATCTACTGACATCAGACTTTCAGAAAAACTTTAGAAAAGCACCTGGAAAAGGCAATATGTAGGCACTAATTTTGAGACAGTCCTCCTCCCTTTCTCCTCTAGAAACGACTTTTTTTTTGCCACATTCTGCCATTTGTGATATACGAGACTTTACAAGACTGGCAAGAAAGTTTTGGGGTGTTGTCCCTTCAAGGACAACAATAAAGCACTCTAACATAAAAAGTGGAAGCAAAATCCCTATCTCCACTTGTCCATCTTAAAAATAAGCCAAACCAGAAAAGTTTCATTTTACAAATCCAGTGCCAGAAAAAAGTTGCAGCAAATTGCTGGTGGAATCTGAAATATGTAAAATACTACAAAAGTCCCATCATTTAGGAGATTTTAGACAATATAGTTTAAAAATCCCAGAAAGTATGATGAAAGTAACAAAATACTGATTTCAAATTATATGGATTATTCCAGCTTTAAAGAAAAGTTTAAATAAATATTTTAATGTCAATATTCAGTACTATACAAGGTACTTTAACTTTAGCAACTATTTTAACTTACATTGGTTTTTACTGTTCGATCTGCTCCACCTTCCAACAACAGCTTAACACAACCGTCATTTCCATTTTTACAGGCCAGGTACAAAGGTGTCTGTCCTCTTTCAGCAGCATGGTTAATATCAGCCTGATACATAATTAATAATTCTGCACATCTACAGCAAACAATAAAGCAATAAAATTGCCTTATGTTAGACATCCAACACCTCTTTATAACATTTAAATATTTTAAATACTGATTTTACAGATACGGATCTACCTGTGATCAACCCATATACACAAGTATAAAGTATAATTTTATACACATGTATAAAGACAGGTTACTTTAAACATGTGAATCTTAAACTACTGTAGCTGCATTTAAAAACTGTGAATGTAAAACACTGAATTTCACAAGACTGATGAAAACTTGATGACAGCTGCTTAAGAAAAACATTCAGCTGAGCAAAAAAAGAAACATTTCTGACTACTGATATTTAAAATAGATTTAAAAATAAAAGGGAAAAAATAAAATGAAGGACTAAGACTAGCTTTACCAGCAAAAGGGACATTCACCTAGGGAAGTAACCTGGTGGAGACAGCAAAGCAGCTATGGCAGTACCTACCATTCAGATCCCTGAATGGAGGCTACTACAGAAGGATGGCTTGGGGTGTATTGGTAGCAGCTACTGGATTCTGGAGGATGGAAGATTAGATGGAGTAATGAAGAGCAATTCACTTGGAGCTGGCATTCAGATCCAATATCCTGTACTTCCTCACAACCCCGTAGCAATAGGTCCAGTTTTTTCCCAATTCTTGTGTCAGGGTTGGCTACCTTTCCCTTCCCCAAACTAGCTTTTCAACAACACTTAAGACCTCAGAAAAATCTTAATGCCAGTCAATTCATTCTGCAGTTCAAAAGAGCACTGTTAATAAAGATAAGGTCCCAGCTCTCCAGCTCAATATTTATGTGCCCATAAAAATAGAAATATCAACAATAAAACCTCAAAGCAGTTATAGCAGTGCCAAATAACTACTGATTAGGAGACCATTCTGTAACAAAATATACTATGACAAAATATTTAAAACAATGTAAGGTATACATAATAATATCAGTACATAAGAAATTAGATACAAAAAAAATCACAATTATTTAATAAAATTGCCTTTTGATAAGTTTTTATTCAGTCAGAAAATCAGGTAAGTTCAAGGTAAAATGCACAATTTTAGAGAAGAGTAAAACAGATAGCATTGATATGAATTACTTAGCTATGCTTTCCAAAAATGCTCAACTGAACAGAAAAAAAAACCCAAATAAAAATAATGTTCTGCCTCAAGAAATGCTAGACATACATCCTAACCATACAGTCACAAAAGTCATCTTAAGAAGGGCTGATAACAAGACATTTCCATACAGCAATTCAAGACTAAGTTTTGAAGTCTGCTAGGTTACAAATACCTGGTTTGATATTTTACATTGTATTTGGTGAATCTCAAAAAGCTACATTGATTTTCCACCTCAAGTTCAGCGAACTGGCCTGGACAACATGGGAAATTATTCTGCAAGTTCCAGAAAAGTTATTAATGAAAGACATGCATGACATTCCTAAAACCAGTTTCTGATCTGGTGATTTACTAGACTAGCCTCAAAAAACTAGAATTTTTTTTCTGACTACATAACTAGGGTTAGAACAGTATTGTCTTGGCTCAGGAACAAAGTTAATAAAGATGTCACAGGGGACTGGTTAGCAAGTCTATGACAGACACCTACTGTGCAACTGAGAGCAGTTTAGTGCTGTCATTAACCCCACATTAGGAGACAGACAATACTGTTGCCCCAAATTCTACCTCCTACAGATTTTTTTTTTTTCTGCTCCTGAACTTTGAAACAATCAACAAATCAAACAGCCTGAACCATTTGTAGTCTCTCTGACATTTCTGCCTAGCCCTGTCATTATTCCATGCTCAATTTTACAATTCAGTTCATGCTTAGTACCTAAAAAAGTAAAAGTAAAAAAAAGTGTTTAGGGATATCATATTACATAACTCTAAGACAAAAAGCATATAAAGTCTGCAATATCACAGCACAGCAGATGACACACAGCAAAGTGTTGTGAGGGTAAGTCAGGGAAATAAATAGCTTCCTATTTAAATGAAGTGTTAAGATATTTGTTTTAGTGAGACAATATGAAGAGTGTATTTTGGGTTTGTCTTGCCAAATCACATGTATTTTTTACAGATTTTATGCAAAACACTGAAACACTTAACTAGATATATATTCCTGTTCTCAAAACACCTAGTGGACATCTGCTACCTCTGGAGTAAGACTTCCAGTAAAAAATAACCATTAGTTGATGAGCTTGAAATTTCTAAGAAGTGGCATGAATCTCTGGTGATTCTTATATACTTATGGAAGATGGTGAGAAGAACAGAGGGGTCAGGGCCTATCACAGTATAACACTCAAAGACTGATTCCTGTGTGTTACTGTACCAGAGTAAAATCCTTAAAAATAACAAAATGTAAGCATCAAAGGAATCAGAAAGATAAATAAAAGCAAAGATATGTAAAACAAAGGTAAATTCTGTAATAAGAATTCTTAGTAATTCTGTTTAATGCCTTTGGAATTTGTAATTATTTTCTCTGGAAAAGGATGTTCTGGAAACAGGTATTTAATATATGCTTCCAACTTCCAGTTCTATTTCCTATGATTCTATGACATAAATTATTCTAACTACATTTTGAAAAATGTTTTTAGTAATATTATTTGACTTGTACATAATTTTCTGATTTCAAAGTCACTGATACAAAAAAAACAAACCTTCCAAAAACCTTGTCTTGTTGTGTAAGGTAAGGATTCTATATCACTAATGAGAAAACTCAGATGTTCTTTTGCCTCTGAATATGATATTCATAATTTTCTATGCTTGAAAAAAATTAGTGCAAAAATAATTTTCTTCTTCCTTTCTCTGTTAATCCTATACTATGGCTGATAACTGAAAGAAAATTAAGAAATTCAGAGGTATGATGCCCATGTAGACCAGTACCACATTGTACTTGCTAAGAACACATGCTCAGCAACCTTAAGAGCTGAAATTGGAAACAAAACAAATAGAAAATATTAAAATCAGACTGGCATAAGAAAATGAATTAAGTAGATGTTTTCAATAAATTATACTTAAATACATTTATACATAAGAATGCAACAGTAATGTAATGAAAAAAGTATATAATGTAAAGAGAATATAAAATTGAGTAACAGCTGACAGGCAAAATCTTAAAGGCTTCACTTACTTGACATGTCCCTGAGCAACTGCTGAACACAAGGGTGTAAAGCCATTTTTATCAGCAGCGTCAACTTGTGCTTCTGCAGTCAGCAGCAATCTCACACAATCTATAAATGGAGCAAAACCATAGAATGAATCAACAAGAACAAGTGGTTAAAACTACCAGAGGCTAAAGTCTGCTCAAGGGGCAACAATCAGCCAGTCTTCTGGACTACACATCACACCTTAGGGGACTGAAATAAAAGCTCAGGAAGAAGTTTGTAGGAGAGAGATGAGAATTGCCTCCCAGGGGCATCACCACCATTTTGCAAAAAGGGTTTGGGTTGGGTTCTGCCGGGATTCAAATACATGCCCAGTACAGGCAACTCCCACAGTTTTAGCTATTTTACCTCCAAAGTGGGGAATTTGAATTATCCAGGAGTCCCCAAAGGCATCACTGCCTACTGGCAGTCGTGACAAATATGACAAGCACAGGGGAGATGTTCACAAGCCACACATAACTCATGCAACACACCGGCCAGTCTTGTTTTAGGACACTTTGACTTGTGATTGCAATGACAAATAAAATAAGCTGACAAACTCAAACCTCCCCAAACCATTCCCATTCATACATTTCCAAAATGACATGCTAAAAATAGTACCAGTCTGATTCCATCATCCCTACAGCTAATTTAAGATAATTAATTACATAGTAATTAGACTGCTTTTCATCCACAAATTGGAAGATCATTTGATGCAATTAACTTTGAAGAAAACAGTTGATCTGTTCCTCATTCTTGAAATTGGCTCCAGACCAAAAAAAACCCAAGTCTTTTGTAATTGAAACTACTACTTGGAAAATAAGCCCAGCTACAACACCAGTTATAAACTCCTGACCTGATTTCTGAGCAAGCTTAATGCATGCTGTTCCAGCACTCGGTAAAATCCTGAAGCCAAGTTCGGCTATTGAAGTTTAATTCTAGATATCAGAAACATATATTAAGAACTACTTGGACAGCAGAAAAATATATTAAGAACTACTTAGAAATCTGACTAGTCTAAACCATTCTTCCATGTATTTACTCCCGTTACAATTTTTTCAAATACTAATACAGATGTTGTGGAGTTGATTGAATAAATAATTTAACATTAAGAAGCAGGATTTTAAAACACTCTAAGTTATTATTTTGTAAATTAGGATTCTTTAATTTTGAAATAAGTAATCTGATGTGAAATTATTTGTTGTTGTAAAGTTGGTTGTCACAGTAAATTACCAGGACTTGACCTGTAATTTTTAAGTCATAAAGAAGCTCTCTGTTAACTAACTTACCAAGTCCTTCCAATTGTAAGATAGTACCACTTAAAATAATGTTTTCATTCACTTTTTAACACAAAAATACTCTGCTAAGAATGACCAATCTTTTTTTCTTCTTTCCATTGTCAATCCCAGTCCTATATTAAATGATTAACTTGAAAATACAGATTCCTGCTTGACATCCTAAAATACTTCTAAAGTTTATGAGGGATGTTGAAAAAATTTTCACCTAGCAGTTTCAAGTATTTGGCTAAAATACTCTGCTGTTTGTTCATAAAGCATATGTTAGCCATGCAAAAGCCATGAACACACAGAACAAGACCACCTTTCTAGAAAGGCATGGTTAATTCACACTTGTTGATTGGCAGATCATTCCGGTGGTAGCTTTTATCTGTAAAAATACTGTTTCTGATGAAGCTTATCTCTGTGAAAATACTGCTTCTGAAAAGAGCTTTTTATTCTTAGGTGTAAGTGTGACCATGAGGAAACACAGCTACTTTCACAAGGCAGAACACGTGAGCTAGTAAGCTCTACATGACCTGTTCTGGTGGCATACCGAGTAAAAGAGCAATTATCACCAAGAAGCCTGGGTCTTCTGGGTGGACTTTTTACTGGGATTTGGAGAAGGGTAATTTGGGTCAGTCCAGGCTCATTCTCTCCGGTTCACTCTGGTCTGCCATAAAAGTAATCACCAGTGTGGAGTACTGGGTGGAAGGGCAGGCACTAGACAGACATTGGTGCCACTAAGTTAAAAGTTTTGGTCAAAGCAAAAGCAAAACATGGAAGCATATTAGGACAAACACCTGGAGACTTTACTGTTCTCCTCCACAGCTGGGTAGTTAGTTCTTCCAGAGTGCTGGCAAACATCATGCAGATACATCCGGTGGCTTGACAAAGCTGACTCCATGTAGCTGTATGTCTCTGCACCTCACTCCTTTCTACTTCCCACATCATTCCAGTTTTTTCCTATCAATCAGGGTGCCACAGCCTCCAAATACTCAGGATAGAAGAGAATCGATTACACCACAAATGCATATGATTAGCACATAGCTGAGTCCAAAGGATATTATTTTCTCCACATCTCTCGGATTCAGGAACTCTTACTGGTTGATTTTGTCTTTCTCAACCTCTTTGTGGCAGAGAATGGTCAGGATTTGCAACATCATACAGCTATGGAGATCTATTAGCTAAGGGAACTACTGTTATTAAGTGTACAATAGACCTGAAGTGGCCCCTTCTTTGCTAATGGTCAAACCAAGACAGCCTGATAAAACAACCTGTTCAGCTATCTCAATCTAGTGGTTACATCATTAAATTAACAGTTTCCTCATGTCCATTCAAATCCAAAGAAAGTGTATATTTTTAGGGTGAATTTCTCTCTCTCAGACCTACAGAATTAGGGATAGTGTGTGGTGTAAACAAAGCATCTGCTATTAACTTCATGTGCTGGAAAAACCCTCTGCTGCAGCTCTCAAAAGGCAACTGTTTCCAAACAGGAAAGCTAAACATTTTGCAATTAGGACACATTAGGACAGAATATTTCAGTGCTCTTTACTTTTGTAACTCAATTTTTTCTACAGAATGGGCTGAGAGCATACAACAGCTGCTGCCACCATGCTGGTTACAATGTGCTCTACCACTCTCTAGTTATCTATACACATCTCGAACAATGTATTTCTTCACTGGAAACATGTGGGGATCATTCACTGTCTACTCTTCCCAGAATCTCTCAAACACGGTGTTTCTGAAGGGAGGTACTCATTATACTTGCTTTTATCAATTCTAAAGTTACTCTTTTGTCTGGTGAAATCTTCTCCAGGAGAAACAGGAAAATCTGGTTAGTTGACTTGGAAATCTCAAAATCCATTTAGTCACTAAGTCCACTTTAAAAATATTCTCAATAAACTAAATCATGGTGTGATCACCCACGAGGGTAGGCTTATGTTGTCTTATGGTGAGACTGAATGATCTTAAGGGTCTCTTCCAACCTAAGTGATTGTAGGATTCTAAGGGAAAAAACCTCAGAAACTTACTATTGACAACACTACTCAACACATTGAAAAATTTGAACAATAAACTATATTATCTTAAAATGACACCAGTGTCATTTCTTTCCATCTGGTTACTAGACACCCTTTCTTAAGCCTATATAAGTAAACTTGTTTTTAAAAGTCTCCACTTTGAATTACTACATATATCCATTCACTTGAGAACAAACTACAAGTAATGAAAAAGGACTATACAATAAATCTTTCTCCAAAAATATTATAAATCTGTAACTTTCAATTTTCATATAATTTATCAAGGAGACAACACTGCTGTTTTGTGATTCTCACATTCAGGATTCATACAATCCATTTAGTTGCTGAAATGTGATGATTTGTACAAAAAAGTATTTTTCACATCCTGTCAACTATAAATAGAAGAGCAACACTATAAACTCTGTAATACAGTTTTTATCTCAGAAAATAAAAGATACTAAACAATTACAGGGTGCATATGCATATGTTTGTTTTTATTATTGTGTTTTCACAATTCTGTCATGTGTCTTTCTTATTTGAAATTTTGACAGTAAAACAAGGAACCAAATTGCCTTTGCTGTCAGCAAGAGCTGCTCAGTAACTGTAACTGAAAATCAGGATATTTGCTTTGAAGCAATTTTAGAATACAAGATGAGTAAAGAGGAATTGGGTCAATTATGGTCGCCCACAAACATCAGCAATAATAAATGGATGTAAGCCTAGATGAATACACCAAACATCCATTCAGTGAGGGTAGAATAACAAATCCACACAATGTAATTAACTTGGATTCTTAATACTGCAGATAACTAGTTGAAAAAACAAAAAAAATCACCAAAGGAAAAAAAAAAGCACTTTTTTGCTATTTCAAAGGTCTTGGCAACAGGAAAGAACCTCAGGTGAAAAGGCCCAGATGTTTCTAAAAAAAATACCTGTAGCACCTAGGAAGCAAAGACAAAATACACCATTCTGAGCAAAGGGAAAACTCCTCCTTCCCTATGCCTGGTAGCAAAATGAACCCTGAACATGTCAGAAAAATGCACACTATCTGCCTATCTGTGGATTTTGTACCCTAACTTTAGTTTTATTTTTAAAATACTTGAGAAAAATTATGAAACAGTCTCTCTAAGTGCTATTTGGAACACTAGATCAGGGTTTTCTAATTGTGCCACTAACAAATATTTTATTAAATAAAACCACAAAGTAGTCTTGAAAGCAGCGGCTTTAATGGGACTATGTTCCACCTTTGACTCTGAAATAAAATTTTGACTTTACTAAAAATTAATGGAATATTTGCCATTGGTATCGCTGGATTTCATCTTTAGTATCCAAAACAGCAAAGTGATACTACTTGAAATATAAGAATCTGGAAGGTTTTACATAGGTAGAAAAAGCTATCATAATGTGCACTGGACTTTTAAAAGAAACTGCTGTTTGAGAGCCTTGTATTAAAAGTCTGAAAATTATTGCTTGGAGTTTGTATCCATGAAATTCGTATCTGTTAGTAACATACTAGATGTGTTTCATAAATATATTCATAAAATACGAAACTGACTGTTGAAACATTCAGAAATGCTACTACCTCAATACAGAGGAGGGTTGGGGTCATGAGGAAAGAAAAAAAAAACCTTATAATTTTCTCAGGAGAGCCTAGGTAACAAATGAATGCTATTTCATTTAGTTAAAAAATAAAGACAGTTCATTTTATTACCCAAGTAACACACTATTCTGACACTATCTTCCATCATTTTCACCACTGCTGCAGAAGATCAAAACCCTGAAGATGACCTATTCTTTGCCGCTTACTCCCTGTAGAGGAAAGTTCTTTCTTTCAAGTTCCCATTGCTACAAAAGATATTTAGTTTCTCACAGAATATGTGGTGATAATATCTGGTAGCTTTTTATATGAAGGGAGTGGAGAATCAGAAGAGATGTTCCTGCAGAATGCTACCAATTTTCTGTTTCAAATGCTTTCTGAGTTCCAAAATTCTGCCTCAAGAAGCATTGTTCATATACCATGACTTTGGTCATATAATCTACATATTTCACTTTCAATTTCACATTTTTAAGAAAAATGCATTTGACCTAATTGAATATTAAAAACTTAGGAAGCAAGCTTTCACTATTTCATACGGATGCCATAATAGACCTTAGTATCATTTACCTGTATGTCCGTTCGTAGCAGCAGAATACAAGGCAGAATAACCATCTTCACAAGAGTAATTAATGTCCAGTCCTTCTTCATTAAGCAGCATTGATAATAAAGTGACATTTCCCTGGGCAGCAGCTTGGTGAAGAAGGGTGGGCCTGCCACCCAGGGGGACAGGACCACCACTTGTTAACAAAGGGGTTAGGGAGGAAGACCAGCCTGTGAGTTAAAGCAACAGAAGTTAGAGACATATAAATAAAGCACTGCATTTTCTGTGTTCTTTTAAGAACTAAAAAGTATCTTCAAAATGACTGCATTTGTTAGTTTAGCATAAGTTTTGTGATGGTGCTTTGTCTATACATTAGAAAGTATTCTGAAGAATAAAAACTGCATTCAGGGGTGACACTTGTTAATACAAATGAACAGGACTTCACTACAAAAGGTCAATATGAAACTTGTTATGAACTGTGGTAGCAGCTGGATGTCTCAAAAAATTTTATATAATCAAAGTTACAAAGCTAACAGAAGTTTTAGACAAGTTTTAATTTATTTGCAATATGCTGGGAAGATTTTTTAAAGTACCTATAGAAAAGTTTTCAAAACAAAGTACTCATTTTCATATATAATTTTATCCCCCTTATAGTCTTAGTGCAAACTCTAGTATTCACGTATTTAGTATTTATATAACTCACTTGTAGTTACAAAGATAAATTGCACAGTGGGCCCTTTAATGACTCCAGGTGCCTTTCAATAAGTTTGAAAAAAACATGTAGAAATCATTTACACAAATAATACAGAAATAAATATATTTATTATTGAAGTCCCCATTAAGGTATGCTCCTTTTACTCAGTGATACTTCAACAATGTATTATAAAATGCTCCAGTGGGAAGGAATAACAGGTTATATAAAATTTCTGTGTGAAAGCTTTCAAGTCAATCCATTCACAAAGAATATTCAATCCAAAACTCTGAAAGCTTAGGAGTTGTGGTTAAATGTTCTGTTGACTATTTATCAGCTTTAGTAGGGACTTTGTTAAGAATATGAAGTTTGGTGCATAAGGCATGGAATATTTTGTGCATTCTTCCTTGATCAAAGACTGCAAGAGAAAATAGGAGAAAGGTTGGGGGTTTTTTTCATATTTTCACTATTACATTTAGAAAATACACATTATATTTCTCTCTTGAATAAAAAACTGTCTTCTGTGGCCACAAATAGGCTACTACATGAGGCTGAAATCTGACAATACAAAGCAAGTTTATGCAGCTTTTAATGCAGTTTTGCAATGCCTGAGACTGAAGAAGAGCTTTAGGGCATTCGCTTCAGTTCCATTCAAGCTAAGTGCTATCCATCCTCCAACATCTTGAACTGGAGAAAGTATGTGGTAGCAGCAGTACCATGCTGGGATGATCTGCTCCAGATTTTGGAAAACAAAATGAAATGCAGAAATTCCCAAAAGAATTCTACAGAAACAACAGATTGGCTACCTTGTAAGATCTTGATACATTTGAATTAACATCAAGGCTTACACAAGAATTCATCACCTGAGCAGTACCACTGAAGAACACAGTTTGATTCCAGTTCAAAAAAACCCAACAACAACAAAAAAGCTTCGAGTATTTTCACATTTGTTTCTAAAGTAAGATAAATTTGTCCATTTAAATTGTTTGCTAGTTTAGTGTCTAAAGGAATCATATTTTCAGTATTTTCACAGTATTATTAGCTTCTTATTAAACTTACTTTTTTCGCATTCACTGATAAATTGTAAAACTAACTCCATACATCTTCTTATAACTTCAGTTCTGAAGCTACCTTCTGATTATTAATACTCTTAGTAATATTTATTACTCCAATATTTTTATTCAGAGGATTTTGAGGGTTTTCTTAAGTTTATAAAAAAAACCAATAAACAATATACAAAGTAAACTGTACCTTTTAAGTGGCAAAAAAATGTATTATCTTTAACTTCCAACATTTGAGAACTGTTAACTCTTAAAAAATTCCTTAAGGTCCAAAGAATAACTTTTGGTATTCCTTTCCATTGTGAAAGTGGTTTTATTTTTTCAGTCTTTTGTTATTCTTTGAAACTAACTGTGCTGCAGCGGTTGCTATACATATATTAATATTTTAAAAATAGTACTTGCGTAGTTTTTACTGTCTTCTTGTGTCAGTTAACTGATAGTGGATATTGCCAAGGTGGCACTACAGTTTCTAAAGTTCTTTATCTAAGTTACACTGGCCTTTTGGTACACTTTGGTACACTTTCCTTTCCTTTTGAAAAAAGTGCAGTTTTTTGATGTAGTTTATTTGCTTGTTTGTTTGCTTGTTCTTAAAGCATCCTTAAGAGAAATGCCAAAATGAAAGGAATTTTTAAATGTCATATATTAATTTTAACTTCAGCTCCTTGAAAAGAAAAATATGTTGTTGCAATTCAGTGATGAAATTCATTATACTAGGTTACCATTAACTGAAAACCTTCTACGGAAAAAGATACAAAAATAAGTAATAACATAAATACAACTTTATATTCTATTATCAATGTGAAGCGGTATAATAAATTCAATTCATCCAACAAAATGCACCAACATTAGAAGATACCAATAAGGGACACCATTACAGATGCAAAAAGTTAGGAAATGTGAAGCATCTGTGAAAGCTTGTAGGGCATGCAGTGATGAAGGGCAGAGGGACAGACAAAAACAGCTTCTGGCATCAGCTTCAGAATGTGAGATGGTTAATTTCAGAGCCTACATCAGTCCTTCACCCCCCCGCCACACACACTTTTATCTTCAAAGCCAATTGTAAAGAGGGAATAAATCAATCATTATAGAAATGAGCAAAATAAAAAAAATACATTTCATTGAAGAGTAACACAGAAAGCACAAAACTAAGAAGAAAGTGAAAGCAGAAATCCCAGGGGTATGATAATCCAAACGCCTACATTTGTTTCCATTTTGAAGTCTTACAGCCATTGAACTGTAGAAATCCAAACAGAGCAGAAGCATTCTGGCACCGATTCAGAGGCTGCTGAAGTTAATGAAAACACTGTCACAGATTTTGAATCAGGCCATAAATGTTCATTGTAATGTCTCTGTGTGCAGTCTGTTTAACATTAATGAAGGCCCATGTCTTTTCCTACCAGGGATGAAAAGAGTGGTACAATATCCCATCTCTAAAAGACATGATCACATTACTTTAGCAGAATGCCCGTGACAGGACCAGAGCTCCCATTTTAAGTCTGCTCTTAACAGTTCCTCTTCCTAGAACCAAGACACTTCCTTACTGAAAACCAGGCTGTTGATATGTTCCTAAAGCAATCTGAGCAAACTAGGAAACTCTTTTAAAATTAACAAATATAATAATTTAGTGATTAGGTTATTATCAATTCTTTTGACTCCACCATAAGAAGAAAGAAGCATGAATTTATTGACAAACAAAAAATATAAAAAATGAAGGATTCTGTCAATGTCCTTTAATATGTTAAAATTGGCACTGCTGTTAAAAATATTAAAAAATTCTGATTGAAGCTCACTGCTTACTATACAATAAAATATGAGTAAGATTTAACCATGCTCTGCTTTAACTGAATGCAAATATGAAGTTCTAAATATTTTCTGGAAAAAAGTAAATAAAACATATTAAAATCAACCAGATCATTAATAAAACTAACTGATTCTGTGCCTAGAGGACATGAAAATGCAGATATGGGAAGGAGGTTTCAGCAGTATTTGTAGTTTGTTAGATGTTTCTCACCTCAAAAAGAGTCATACTTAAAAAAGAAGCTGAAAAAAGGGACTAAGTGGCATGAATTCAGGTATTACTGACCACATTATCTTAACAAAACCAGTGTTATTAAATTTGATTTATCTTTCTACTTTCATATATACTTAAAATCTATTTTTTTCTTAGCATAAAATTTTGAAGGAAATGTTTTTCCATACTTGCATAACATCCATTGCTCTAAATTTATTTAGTTCTGCAGTTTGCTAGAACACTTGGCCAAAATAGATTATATTCCCTTAAAAACATAAAGAACATGAGATTGAAGAATAAATGCAATAAAATATAAGCATTATTTGGGGTAAAAGAATATTATTATTTAAAATAATATTATCCTGAATATTTATTTAAATATTACAGAAAAAGTTATTAAGGTTCTTTGAGCCTGTATGTAGCCAGTAAAGGAATACTAAAATAACATCTCTAAAGTAACAAAATAAAACAGCATACAACTAAGTAGAGTTTAAGCAATCTTTCTTTGCAAACTGTGGATCACGGGATATGTTTCCTATCTGCAATTGCAAATATTCCCAAAACACAGGGTCACTTAAAAAGTACTAAGATCAAATGTTCAGAGCAAGGATTATGAAGGAATTAAATCATCAACTATTTCCATACCTCCCAAAAACAAGCGAAGGGAGTTAAAGAAAGAAAGCCATCTGAACACAAGCCAAAAAATTTTTTAAAAACTAACAATTTTTGACAAAAAATTCCTATCTTTGAGAATTTTCTCTGAGAATGGTCACACATTTCATAAGAAACACAAATTAAATATTTGGGGGCAGAGTCCGATTTAAAAGAATGATTGTTCTCCTAAGAAAAAAGTTAATACCTCAAAGCACCAACTAAAGCAAAAACAATACATGGAATTATGAAAAAAAGCACTGGTAATTTAATTTTTAAGGTATGAGGTTTATTCTTCTAAAGAATAATCAATAACTATCTTAAATGACTACCAAATATCAGATAATTAATGTAATACTAACTGTTACATACACCTAATTCATGGTGATAGGATTTGTGGAAGACAATGTCTTGCCTACAAAAACTATTCACTTAGAAGCTGACTTTTCCAGTAATTTGTTCTATGTTCATAAAATCTTAGAATTTTTTAAAAATATTTTTTAAATCATGTTATGGAGCCTAATAGCACTTGAAGGCAAATTAAGTTTGGAAAATATTTGAAATACTGGGAGACTAATGATCTATCTGACATGGCAATCAGACTCATCTTGGAATACAAATTTAAGATGAAAATTCAGGACACCCATATGAAAAACAGCAAACTAATAGGCAGTCATCAAATCCCAATGTTGCTGACTCTGAGGAGTAGTGGACAAACGGAAGGATAGAACTTCTGAGCTCACATTTTCATGGCTCAGTTCAGAAAGGAGAGAGGATTCTGATAGTATGGTGTGACAACAAAATGTTAGAAGGATGACTAGGTTACTCCTGATACGTGTAGAAAGTCTTCAGTGAAGTGGAATGGGAATAAAAACTGATCAGTAACATGAAACCTGGAATCTCCTATATATACACACTCAATTTTGCCACAGACTGTTTTTGGAATGGCTTCCCTAGGACTGGTGCTTGAGTTTAACTCACTTATTAGTGGTGCAGCTACCAAGAGAAAGTGGTTGGTTATGTGTTGGAAGCAGATCGGCTGTGCAGGGCTTTTATACTCTACAGATGATGATGCAGGGACTGGAGTTATGAGGGACTGAAGTACCATAACTGAACTGAGAATAACTGTTGAAAGTTTGAGACAATTCAAACATTCTTCAATACTGATGAAGGTCTAAAGTGTTCCCTAACTGTGTGTTCCTTTTTTTTAATGCAGTGCAAGTCAAGCTAAAGAGGAGCTTCTACCTAATGTTCTAGTGTTACTGATCCCAGCAGGGAAATATGTTGATTAAAAGGTTTATAGGAGATCTATAATTCACTGAAATGTAGATCAGTATTGTCTTTGTCCACTTTAATGCCATAAAAAAGATTCTGTGAAGCTGGTGGCACATTAGTTAGTCCCCACCACAATGCAAAATGAGTAGCAGATACACACATTGAGTCCAGACTTAAGATTATCAAGTTAGATTTAAATTTTCCAACAGCAAACTTGTGCCTATTTTTGTTGAAGTAAATCTGTGAGATGCCATACATGAGTATTAAAAAAGCCTACAACCAAAAAAAGAACTATAGAAAAATAGAAATAAAAATGAAACATATTCTACAGGCATGTAGTGATATATAGGAAATCGCACTGTTATACAGGCAATTACATGTATTAATGTGAAACCATCAACTGCCATAGCAGAATCCATAGCCCCAGCTATGCCCTATTTTTTAAAAGACTCACACAGCATCAAAATACATATAGGAGTATCACCTGCAGAGGTAATCAAAACATCATTTCAGACTGAGAAAGCATTTTGAAGTCCAAAATACTAGCATAACCAAAAATAAATTAAAAAAAAACAAACTTAAAGGGATTTATTTAATAGACTACAATCTGCAGCTCACTTACTTTAAACATTAGTCCTCTTTATCTTTAAAAAAAGCTTTCAATATGGAGACTTCCTTGAGGAAGCAAACTAATTTATAACATTACTAAATCAGCAAAAGAATTCCCATACCCCTGGAATGTGTAAAAATTATGAACAAAACTTTTAGCTTCTAGAAAGTAAGAAAGAGAAAGTTACAACAAGATAAAGCAAACGACATATAAGAAAATCAACACATTATTTTTGAGGGAGAGTTTGTAGCATATCAATCCCTTTACCTGATGCTGTTACCAGGAGGCTGTCTGAATCACATGGTCTACAGGATGAAGCACTAACAGGGTTTATGGAGGAGCTACAGGCAATGGTGGTGGGAATGACAAAGGAATTTTCTGAACATGCAGGTTGGTTCAGTCCAGGAAAGTGGGAAGGCCAGGCACCCACCTGAGATGAGGCTATGGCTGGTATGGCACAGCCTGCAGGTGCCACAGATAAATCTATAGCAGGTTTTGGTGGCAGCTGAGGTGAGGACTTAGAAATAATTTCCTCATTTATTACCCTGATTCCTTGTGGTGAACTTGAAAGAGGTGAGGTCATGGTTTTGTTGTCAGTTTTTGCACTTGTATTTGGGGATCGATTACTATCCATTAAAACTTTAAGCTGTGGGTGTGGTGGAGAAGGAGCTTGTGAAAGCCCTGGTTTTTTAGGAGGAATAGGTGGAGGGTTTCCTCTGTCAATTCTTGATACACTTGGAGTCTTTAAAGTCATTCTACCGACTGGGGGGTAAGTGCCAGCTTCCACTGAATGTGATGTCCCTGGCCGCGATGGAGCGCTACTCTGAGGGCTTGTAAATCTTGAAAGAACTTGGGTCACAGTATTCCGAGCCGCCCGTTTGGCAACTAGGTTGTCACGACTAGTAGGGGATACATCCCTTGAGGGAGGGCTTTGGGTTGTGTTTCCATTTTGGTCTTGATCATTTGTATTTGCCTGAAATCTAAATCTAGCTGCTTGGACTCGTGGATTTAGGCCTGGATGGCCAGTAGTGTTGGCAGATGGTGAATGCAAACTGTGCATAGATGAAGCAAGCGAGGAATTCTGAGCTGCGGCAGTTGGTGTGGTAGGGGTGCAAAGGGAATTACTATTTGAAAAAGGGGAAGTGCTACTTGATAAATCAGGGGATGAGCCTGTACTCGGTCCATTTTCTTCAATTCTGTTTTGATTCTGTGCAAGAACAGGAGTCATGGAGGGGACAAGTTCACTATATGAAGATTGCTGATCAATGACAGGCTTCACAAATGCTGCATTGGCACACACATTCATTTTTGTATTGCCAGACACTAGTGGGCTCACTGTAGAAGGCTTTACAGAGACAGTCAAAGGCAACTTCTTAGCATTTTCTATGCTACTGTCCATCATTACAGTATCTGTTTGACAGGCAACAGTTCTTGAACTTGGTTCTTCTGTTTCAACCGAAACAGAAACAAGACTCCTATCACTATTTTTCTGAGAAAGATTAGCTTTACTTTCATTCTCCTTTTTTAATTGCTCAATCATTTTGATCATTTTATCTCTTTCTTCTCTGAGGTCACTGGTGTGTGTTTCCTCTTTATGAAGTTTGGCACGCAACTGCTCTCTCTCTGTGTCAAACTCAGACAGCTGCTTTTCCATTTGAGCTTCCATTTGTGTACTCCTTTGTTTCTCAGCTGCAAGAGACTCCTCCAATTCAGTAGCCTTTTTCTTTTCCTCTTCAAATTTTGACATCACTTCTTCCAGTTTCTGGGCTTCTTCTACAATTCTGCCAGACAACTGCTTACACTCTTTCACTAGCATCAATACTACATGCTTATTCTTTCCACGTTCTTCCTCAAGGCGAGCAGATAGCTTTTTGTGTTCCAGCTCAAGATTCTGTAACTGAGATTTTTCCATTTCCAACTGTAAGAATACATAGAATATAATTCTCATTAGCAATTCTCATTTCATAATAACCTAGTATTAACCTGACACTGATATTTTAATCTTTGAGAGTGTGACTGAAATGAAACCAGGAAGGTGATTTGTGATATCTAACACAAGCGCATATAAGCTTATACAAGCAAAAGAGAGAGAGAGCCATCTCTGAAGAGCAATTTAGAAACTAAGTAAATGCTTTTACTTTCCTTCGTTGACAACAGAGAGACTCCCCAAAGTGGTTAAATACTTGTGATTCCTGAGTAATGGAGCTACTTGTTCTCCAGAAATTTGACTAAGACATAACATAAAGTCATCTCAGTAAAGGAACCATACACAAGTAAGAGATGAGCTTTGCAAAAAATCTTTGAGGCCAGAAATGAAAGGGTTAGGTTTTATCTCTTCCTCCAGCTGAAGGAGATTAAGTCCATCATGAACAAAATTGGTATCTTGTATCTCGTTTTAACATTTATAAATAAGACCAACTTTTTGGCACAGGCACAAATATTTTCCTGTACTTACTAAGAGTGGAAAGTCTCATTGACATCAGTGATGTATAAACTATGTTATAAGCTAGAATCAAAGAACTACCTACTAAAATGCAGATAATGGGTAAGAACAATTTTTCCCCTTATTCATATAGCCGTTGACTCGAATTCATTTTGCCTACTGCTTATGCTTTTATTCACAGACTCTCTTCTAGAAAAGCAATGCAAAAATGTTACTGCACCATTTTAGAAAACATCTATGAGGAAAAAAATCATTGTGGGAAATGGTACCTACATTTTAAACATCATATTGGTTTCAAATACTTCAAAGCCTGTTTAGCAGCATAGGGTATGGCATTAATAGCCATTGCTATTTAAAAATAATGTATGGCATGATCAGTCATTGCTAAGCAAACTGTATCAGCAGGAACATCTCTTCAGTTCTGTTAATGGAAGTACAGCTGCAAATCAAATTAACAAGCTATTATAATGACCCTGTATTTAGGAATGGTCCCAATCGTACCTTACAAATGAAATATGTAAACCCGTATTTTTTTCTCAATGATTTAATTGCATTTTCAAAGGATACAACAACATTTTCATGGTTCACTAGTATTTCAAAACAAGTGGACCATACAACCGTTTCTCCCTTTGTTAAAATAGGTTCAAAAATCATGTGAAATGTGTACAATTTCTAAAGCTTGTAGATGTGAAAAGGTTATAGTGAAAACATTTTTTGTCAAAACTTTCTATACTTTATTATTCTGCTATTTTGTTTTCAGATGAGGTTCTGGTTCTATAAATTAAGTGTCATGAAATTATATTACTTCCAAATAATTACAAACAGATTTTAACTGGCATGAAATCAGCTTACCATACTATTATAATACCTTATTTGTAAGCATTGCATCTAAATGAAGGATCCCTAATATAAATGTAAATCCTCTATTTGATTTCAAAATCCAAAAGCAGCATTATTTTCTCATTTTACATTGTCTCCTATGTCTCTCTTCCTCTTGTTCTTCTTTTGTCTGCATTGTCTTGAATAGGAACTCTGAATATTTACATGGTATTTCTTCCTTTAGATGACAGATTTGGAACTAGCTGCAATTATTTGTGAGTTTACCAACTAACTAGAACATGACTTTTGAAAAATGTACTATATGCTTACACTGTATCATATCAGTAATAAAAACATCTGGAAATGTGTCCAAGAGGGATTTGAAGAGGGGTAAAAAAGGATACTGAGAAAAAATAGTGTCCCACAACGAATTAACCAGCAAAGGCCCTTCAAAGGTGAGAGACAGCATGCCTTGTAAGAAAATGAGGAAGCTTGGCTTGCATAGTTTAGCGAAAAACAGACAGAGCAATAACCTAACAGCAACATCACTCTGAAGGGCCCTTACAGTGATGACAAGAGTCAAATTCTTCTTGGTAATGGTAGGTGGGGGCTCCATAATAAAAGGTTATAGGAAAGAAAATTTGCCCTTTGAGAGGCTCAGTCTTGGAAAAAAGTTCTTCACAAGGACACCAGTGCAGAAAAGCTGCAGTATTGCCATTCCTGGGGGTTTTCATGACTAAGCAAGACAAATTCACAGATGACCAGATGTACTGATGATGATAATCTGCTTTAAGCACAAGGTTAGACTAAATTACACCAACAGGCCCTTTCCAACTCACACTTGCCTTTCTTTGAGCATGCATCCCAATACTAACTCCTCCGCAAACTCTCAACAAATCAAGAACTGTCATTTTGATGATGTCTTTTGCGTTCCCAGGAAAACTCAAAATTAATTTTCACAGCAGCTCCAAGAAAAGCATTCAAAGAGCTGGAAGAGGATGGAGACTTAGCACAAAGCAGATGACATCTGAGAATTAGATGTTTGCATATGGTAAGCCTATGACTTACAGTCCTTTGTGCACCTCCTTGATTTTTCTACCTTTTAGTATATTTTTATGCCTTGTTTTTTGTGATCAAATAAAAATTTTATTCATAGACTACTTTCGAAGTGATTATATTCACAGATATTAAGTCCCCCCCAGAATAAGAGTTCAGTCTGAGTCTGTTTAAAGTTCAGTAATATCCAGAGAAAATAAACACAGCTGTACACAGACTTCATTATTTAGTGTGGGACAGTGAAGCAATTCCAAACACAAAGATAGAGGCATCACACATTTAAAGAAGGAGGAACTACTCTTGGAGGAAGGGATGCAGCTGGCTTGTATTTAGGTCACATTTGTCTAGGCTGATTTTTTTTCCTTACACTGTCACCCTACCTTGTTGAACATTTTTCGAAGTCCCTCAAAACACCTCCATTACCCTCTTCAACAGAAGGATTTGAGAGATGAAGAAGAGACAGAAAAATGTGGAACTAAGGGAAGGTGAAACACTGAATGAATGGTTTGTGAATGAATGGAGATGGCTGAGAGATACATCATCTATTGCCAAAAACCCACAGAGTTTAAGAGTGTCCTGTACAAACAGCATTTCTAATGGAGCTTAAGAGAGGAAGATGTAAGTTCAGTAGAGAGTCATGCACACAGCTGCTCAACAACATGCAGTTTGTTTTCAAATCCTCAAAATTAAGATTTAAAGAAAAAAAGGCTCATGGATTCTTCTAGGAAGCAAAAGACAAAAGCATCCTTTCCTGTACAAACAGACTTACAGATACAAACTTTGGTAAAAAAAAGACAAAAAAAGGGGCAAAATTTGAATTTACATGTTAATACGCTGACATAGTATGTGAGCCCATCTTAGGTGCATTTATCTGTCCTTATGAGAAAAGACAGAGACAGATGAAGAATTTATGTACAAGAAGAGACCTGTGGCCATGCACTGAAACAAGAAACTAACTCAACTGTCCTGGCAGATGTGTCAGGGTTTCTCCCAACATCCTTTTTCAGACAGAACAAGTAAGCTTGCTTGCCCTTTCCCATTTTTCTATTTACTGAAAAAGTATATGAGAAAGAAAATTAATACTTAAAGAGTTCTCAGAAAGAAGTGCGAGGTATGTACCAGTAACAGTTCACTCCACACTAAACTGCTTCAAGACTTACATATCATACATAAAGTCTAGCAATAGTCTCTTTTTTTTTTTAATCTGTTTTCCTGAAGTCTTAACAGAGCAATGATGTTTAAACTAAACTAAACAACAGAGATAAAGTAACAACAAAATGCTTGCTGGTTTAATTTAAGCATGTATTTCCAGCAGCTTCCAGTACTTTGGCGTGCATATTTTTTCCCAAAGAGCAATCAATACCAAAATCAATTTTATGTCAATTGTCTTAGCATGTTTTTTGTTTGGGGGTTTTAAAGTCAATAGAAAACTGTCACCAAAAAGCTGTATCACAGCAGTAGAAGACATTCTATCCATCTTATACCTAGTGAGGATGATTAAACACATGGAGAGCATTTTTTTTCTATTTATTCAAAAATGTCTTGTCTAGATTAGTCTGTTATATGACTGTTTCCTCTCTTTCATCTCAGAAACCCCTCCCCAACATATTCATTTTTAGCTACGTTTTAGGAATGTATGGCTTACATATTGGTGAAATACATGCCACGAACCATTCACCTTCAAAATGGAAGTTGTTTTATCTTCAATATGGCACTTTTTTCTGCAACATACTTGTTCCAAAATAACTTTCTTTTTACAGCAAATGTTCTAAATATGCAAAAAAGTATTTTTAGAGTTACAAATAATTTTTACTGATTTATGAAATAGAGCCACCTAATATAAAATTCAAATAAATTATTTATTTTACTCTATTCAGGTTAGAACAAAAATAACAGTAAGTCCTCAAGGCTCCAATGGTATTGGTTAAAAATATATTGTGGTGATGCTATCCCAGCTTACACTGATCTATCTGCTTATATATCCACTGTATCGACTTGTACCAGTTATATTTAATTTTTTCCACAAATAGAGCTAAATTCACAGAACAAATAAAGTGTGCCTACAAAATATCACCAAAAGACCAGCACCTCAGTCTCTATGAAAATTAAGTGGTAATATTTTAACACTCATAGTGTTAATCAAGACGAAGATGCAAATTAAAAAAATGACATGGGAGAACAAATCAGGAGAGGAAAAAGGAAAAAGTCAACAGCAGGATACCTTCTTTTGTCTGTTTTCAGCAGCAGCCAACTGAGCCGACATTCTTTCTTGCATTTTCCTGCAGTGAGCCATAACAGCTTCTAAAATGGACAGAGGGTTCATGCATATTGGCTTCTTTTCTTTATCACCAGCACCTGCCTCAAAGTCTCTCTGAAGAGCCAGAAATGGGTCGCTCAGATTAAATCTTCCATATCGCTCCTGGATAAAAACCTCTTTGCGCCGGGCCTAACATGAAAAAAAAGCAAAGCAAAAACAGACAAATAAAATTAAATGCATTCTTTGAAGTACAACCACACATAGAAGAAACTTAGATTACAGGGAAAATAATACACGTCATTTAAGGTTTTAAAATATTTTCTTCAAGTATTGATTTACAATTGCTAAAAGAAAAATATGTCTCAAAAAATCAGAAAAAAACCCACAGTGCAGAGAAACACTATCAAAAAGATTTCTCCAAAAATAGAGAAAAACATTTCTCTGTGACTTGGTTCAAACTCAGTTTTGAAGAATAAGCAAAAAAAAAAAAGCAAAGAATAAACCAATTCTGAGATACAAAAGAGGAGAAAGAGGGCAAATGTTTACCCAATGGGTTAGCGCATCATTTGGAAAGCTTGAAGTTAAAATTTTAACACATGAAAAGTTCATGAATGATAACACACATTTCAGGGCATGAGAAAACAAAGAAGAACATAAGACATGTGTTAGAAAAACTCCTCAAAGACTAATTACAAGTTACATACCTTAGTGAATGCCCAACCTTTTCCTATATATTGTCCACAAAATTGAAATGTTGTCATAAATGAGAATTTGTCTGGAAAAGAAACAACTGTGCCTACATATCCTGATGCTTGAAATGCTTCTAGTTTATTTTTCAATGTGATAGTATAAAAAGAAACCGAACATCTTTATTAAAAATACCAGGTCTTTGGAGCAGAACTTCAGAAAAAGCTGACAGAGTTCGCTCAGACCTAAAGTCTAGTTTGGCTTACAAAGTCAGGTAGTGACTGGTTGAAGAGACAAAAATAAACTGATGGAACCTAGTTATTTTTTATAGAGTGCCTTGCAAGTAACCCCTAATCAGTCTAATTAGTCCAGTATTTTAATCCTTTCATTTATAACTTATAAAATAAAACAGCTAGTTCCAAAGGTAATATTACAAAACCGGGGGGAGGAGCTGTATTTGTAATTTGTGGTTCTATAAGATGAAGTTACAGGACAGTATGTAGCTTAGGAATTCAAGCTTCATGGGAAGGAAACCATCAAAACCAAAAACCTTCCCATAAGTGGATTAAACTGCTAAAAAGCCAAGCAAGATGATAAATCCAAGCAGGTTAAGAATTTAAATAGAGAGGGATGCACAGTCCATACATCAATTATCAACAACTTAAAAGCCACTTAGTTTATATACAGTGAGACATCAAAATAAAGAAAAAAACAGATGTAGCAGGTCTGCTGTAAATATAAAAATAAGTCCACCGAGAGCCCTCATTGTTAAATCCAAAGAAAAAGCCAAGAAGATTAACTGACCTTAAAGGCAAAGGCAATCACTTGTGCCTTTATGGAAACAGATTGTCAACCAGTGAAATAATGCATATTTTCCAATTTTTTCTATGACCCATGACCAGCTGTCCTCTTGGCACATATTAAATGCATGGAATATGAATATATTCTTTGAAATGTTCTCTAACATGCACAGCAATTAATAGAGCAAGGCAAAAAGACTCAGTGTGCTCCTGCCAAAATAGTAAGAGGACTAGGGGTTCGGATTCATTAACCAAGAAAACAATGAATCTATATAATAGGGATGAGCTCCATCTGAATGAAAATCAAAACCACAATTAAAGTGGCTATTGGAAAATGTGGAAGCTAAACACTGTGGAAAATCCAAGAGGTCTCAAAAAGCACATGGTTTGGGATGACAGACTGGCTGAAGCCATAACCGCATAACCTCAAGCACAGGGTAAAACATACTAGCAACTCTCAAACCACAGACAGCCAAGTAATCTAAAGATGCTTCCAACTCAAAAGGGAACTAAATGCAAAATATTAAAACAAATTATTCCATGTTTTTGTAGAAGGACTATAAATATAGAACACAATCACTGGATGATTTCATGGAATGAAAATACCTGATTTAAAAAGAAGGTACCAGAATAAAAGACAAAGCAGAAACTTGGTAGAAGGGAGATGATGGGTATTTTCCCAAAACTTAAGCACAAAGTGACACAAAGACAAACTAAGCTTGAGGTTTTTTATAGGATTCCTCCAGCCTCTGAATAATACTTCTGTCCCTTTGCGATTCACAAAAGTACATCAGATGGGAGAAACAGAAATGCTACAATCAGAAATTTTTTCTCTTCTAGTGTCTTTGTTTACTGAATTTCAAGTCATAAGAGTTAGTAGCAATTCCAGGATATTTGTTTTTCATGGCAGTCATTATCTGTAAAATATACAGTCTAAAATCATACAGGTTTACTCCTTTAAAAGAGTGTCTGCATAATTTGGTGGTTGTGTTAAAGCAGCATTAGCAGTGTCCCATATATTAACTTCGATTGCACAGCAATATATAGAGAAAATAACATTTAAGCTATTTATTGGTGAATAATTAACTAAACTAATTTTCAAACAGAACATTTTAAAAAATAGCATATGCACCTGCTATAGGAGGTCATGAGGACTACTGCATTGTGAAAAGTGCTATATGAATTTATAAATCATCAGCTTTAGTTTTCTGCACATACTCATTTGCACAGCAATGAACCTTTTAATGGAAGGACTGAGACTGGAAGTATTTAAAAGTATGAAAAGATGTTCACGGGAAATAATACTTTTTTCAGCCTATGTAAGTGGTATACATAATCATTACTTAAGATTTGAGCTAAATCCTCCAACAGGTAACTACTAATGAAAAGTGACAGCAGGCACACACAAATAAAGAGAAAATATGTAAAACCAAAGATAAAAGCCCTTTAAACAGTTAATTCATGAAATTCACTACTGCAATAGAGCAAAATATTAACTTACTTTTTAAACAGCTTTTTAATTCAGTCATTAAGAACACATTTATACAGAACTTTCACATCCTTACACAAGACCTGAAACATTAAATAAGGAGACTAAAATAAAGCTACTAAAAAAACTAAACCTCAAAGTTTTTTAATGGCTGATGTGTAACATTATATTATTATGATCAAGGATGGACTACCAAAAAAAAATAGATCTGAAAAACATCTTCAGTGTTTTCATTTTGATCATTTAAAAAATGATCAAAAGGTACAACACAGCTTCTATTCAAGGAAGAGCTAAGTAGAAGTAGGACTTTCCAGTGTGAAACAGAGACAATCAAGGAGAAAGGTGCTTGAGGTCTGCAGGCTGATAGGACAAGTAGCGATTGTCCCATGACCTAATGAGGGAAATTTGAGTTGGACACAAATTCTTTTCACTGAGAGCAGATAAGCACTGGAACATGTTGCCCAGGGAAAACACGTAACTTCTGTCATTGGAAGATTTCCCAAGACAGATTGGATAAAGCCATCTGCAACTCAACCCATGTTTGATCTTAGTCCTGTTTTAAAAAGAAGATAGGATTGAATGATCTCTCAAGATGCCTTCCAACCTACATTACTTCATGATTAGTGATTTCTTCTAGGACTGTTGTGGGGTTTTTTTTGTTAGCTTATAGATGCTGGTAATCTTGTCAAGTAACAGATGACAAAAATGAGTTCTCAGAGGAAGGAAAAACAATCAATTATTTGTAGAACAAGTCTAATGTCTTGCTTTGGATCATGACAATACATTTTATGACCTGGGAAACAGAACTTTTAGTCTGGGATGTTTTAAAAAATAAAAAATTAGTGCTAAACAATCCCTAGGGATTATGCAGCTATACAATACAAGGAGAAGGTTTATTCTCAAGTTTTCTCTCCTAAATCTGCAGCCAACAAGAATCTGAAGGATCAGGCTTGTTAAGATAAACTCCTTCTTTTATGACTCTCTCAGGGGGCCCGTCTCCTACCACATACAGCAAGACACCTCATTCATCCCACACCAACCTTTTTCAAGTTACCTGATGTTATCTGCAAGCCACCTCATGGAAACTTTCACTTCTTAACCTGACCTTTTTGCAGTCACTAACCCTATTTATCAACTGGCAGATGAAGATGGGCAGTGGGGTGTGCAGGGAGAGCAACAAAAGGAATGAAGATATCTGGATAATGGCCTACGGGAAAAGCTGCAAATACAGTATAAGAACTGGTCTGTAACTATTTGTTTCTTGCATTCTACTTCAGAGGAAAACAGAAATTTATTTTCAGTGACCAAACTGAGAATTATGAAGTCTAATTAGACTTTTTCCTCTGCTACTGAAATAAGAATGTAAGGGGGCAGAGAGGTCTTCAAATAGTATCCATCTTACTGTGGACTTATAGCTAAAATCATAAAGCTAGGAAAAAGAAATATGATCAATTAATGTATATAAGAAATAAGCCAAATAATGAAAACCAAAAAATTAATCACATAAGCTATATTATTAGTTTTATATTCTTAAAAATTTATGTTGATATTAGTTACATACATTTGTTGAAATGAGTTGTCATAATTAGCAACATAATATATACAAGCAACAGTGCTTTTAAGGTTAATACTGTATTTTTCCCCCAAAGTATCCCAGAGTTTCCTCTTCATTCATCTGCCAAGTTAAGAGAGTTCAGCAGGTCCAAGTCTTCCATGCAGCAACTGATGATAAACATCAAAAATAGGACTGCATGTCCTACACTGCTGGGGAACAACGGAACTGAATTAAAGCTGCCCCAGAACCCTTACACAAAATTTCCTTCCTTTCAAGAGCATTTGTTGATCTGATTAATTTCCTTTTCCACATTTACGAAAATTGTTTCAACAGCTGTTGACACATTCATATTAATATTTTCTCTTGATATATGAATTAGGGAGCGGTAAAAAGTTTTCTAAAACTAACCAGTACAGAAGAGGAGGCAGTAAAAGCTTATTTTATGTGTTATGTTAAAGATGAGGGTGAGCCCTTCATTCTAAATAAAACTGAAAGGGTAATAGATTTTTTTAAAGAGTTAGATGTCTGAAAGAGAACATGTTTATAAATCTTCTTCAGTGAAATTATATACTTTCTTGAAGTGATTTTTGTAGCTATTCAATTAAGCAAAAGAGAATTATCAATGAGTATATACTCAAAATAAAAGCAGTACTTTCAGATACACCTGCAAAATACCAGACTGGAGGATATCACGCCTTACTATGATCAATTAAGAATGACTCTTCAAAGAATGCTAGCATTTTTCTTACACAGTTTGGTTTGGGGGCTTTGTTAGCTTTTTTTAGTTGCCTTCTTTTTTTTTAATGCAGACGTAAATTAATGTTTTCAAAGTATCGTGAGATACTTCCATATAAAGTTGTATGGGAAAACTAAAAACGGAAATGTAAACTTCAATTACTGCAGAGGAAATGGTATCTTGCAGCACGATTTCTGTCAATGAACATACGATGCTCAATTTTTCCTTACAATCTTAACTGCAGTCTAAATTCCTTTCTTCAGCACAGTGACAGTACATACCTATGCAAAATCTAAAAGGGAGTTAAATTTTAATAAACTCCATACTATATGAAAAATACTTTACCAATACATTCAAAGTGTCTGTTTCCATGGTAAATATCAAGCTTCATAAGACAAAAAATTGTGTGTCCATTTTAAGGATGGAAAAACAGAAATTCTCTGGAGAAGACTGATGATCGTAACACGCCACTTATTCAAAAAGAGTGAAAACAGTAGAATTGAGAAATTGGAGGATACAATCAGCAAGTTAAACAAAACCAGCATACAGGCTGATTAGGCTGACAGATCTACCTAATCGTTTTGTACTATAAAGATACGCTCTTTACGGATGACTGAGTAGGACCATGAAAGAAGTCGTGTCAATTTGGTAGAGGTACTAATAAAAAAAGAAAACATACCCAGTTAGTAATTTTTAATGTGAGACACACATACTCATAAAAAGCATTCAAACCTATCTTGGAGAACTGTCTCATAACAGTCATAAGCCATGCAAATAAGCCATCACATAAAATTCAGTGAAATTTGTTACAGTACAGTAGACTGCATGAGATGTAAAGTTTTCCTAGAAATGTTATTCCAAGCATGAAACTAATATCCAAAAGCTGCATTATTCTCTCATTCAAACAACCCATGAAACTTCTTAAAAAATTTGTAACTTGCAAAGTACCCCTGTCTCTCGGAATCACATAGTTTTAAACCCAAGCTTTTAAAAAGCATTTTTCAAGGTAAAAAACCAGTTCTGAATAAAAGACTGTATGTTGCTTTACAAGGCTATTCACAGTATCCTCGGAAGAACAGATTTTCTCTGTTTCATGCAAGTATCCAAATATTACAGTGCTTTGCAAAAAGCTGTGCAATTTTCTTTTCTCTGCACTAAAAAGCATACTTGATAAAAGCACAAAATACCAACAGCTGATTCAAATATCTGTGTATAGAAGGACAAACATTTAAGTAACATTTAAACAATCCTGACAAGTACTGAAGCAGAATTATATAACTAAGGTAATGATCAAGCCTGAATTTTCTTAGGGGTCTAACTCCATAAAAGGAGAGTATCATCCAATAGCACCAGATTATTATTACCACAATACTGATAAGTAGCCCAACCTCCTTCCCTTTCTCCCTGTACTTGACAAAAACCTCCATGAAAGGAAGAGGTACAGACAGGACAGACAGACATATACTTCCGGTTCTTCATTATTAATTTTCTCCCTTAGAGTAATGAAAACTCACTATTTTGAGGTTGCAGATTTTAAAATGAAATGTATTACAAGGCTAAGATCAGTTCCTAACAAGAAAAAAAACAGTGCAGTGAATATAAAATATTCTTCACTTCGCACAATGTAAAAGATGAAATTCAGGCCTTGCACTAAGTTTCTAAATGAGGAAGAAGAAACAGTTCAAGTCATGAAACAACATGTGGTTTTGATTGAGAAGAGCCATCTAGATGTTCCATATAAAGATTACATTAGACCTATTTTATGACAGCTTTGTTGTCTGATGCCTAAACATTCAAAAATTATAGGCCAATATTTTGTCAGGAAATATCACTGTCTGATGCTCTGATTATCTAACCACCCAGACATTTATTTCTGAAAATAATACAGATTTTCATACTGATAATGAGTGTCAGCTGAGAGAAGATATTTGAGCTCTCTGGTTACTTTAAATAACCATTTGTCATCTAGACTGTTTTGCATGTTCAAATTTATAGTTGAAATTCATGCAAATCAATTCATAATTCTTTACATGGAAATCTGTCAGCCATTCTTCTGAAGTGCTGAAGGAAATCTGACTTCATCTCTAACTAAAGTAAAGCATTTTAATCTTCATGCTTAGCAGTTAAAAAAAACTTCTTCAGCTCAGTAACAAAACATACCAAAGACATAGCAGTAAAACTTTTACTAAATCAATCTGTGCTTCTGTTTGAGTATTTAGATTTTCATATTTTCAAGCAATCAAAATCTCAGTTAAGATACCATCCCACATTACTGCACGGCAATTAAATTATTACCAAATTTTACATATTTTAATGAAAAAGTATACAAATTATGTATTTACAATGCCATCATCAGGCAGAGTCAACATGGGTTCACAAAGGGAAAGGGCTGTTTAACCACTTCCATATCCTTCTGTGTAAAGTCAACCACCTCATGGATGAAGGGAAGGCAGTGGATGTAGTTTTCCTGGATTTTGGTAAGGCTTTTGATACTGTCCCTCACAGCATCCTTCTGGACAAGTTCTCCAGCTGTGGGATGAGCAGGTTCAGAGTGCATTGGGTGAAGAAGACCTGGCTGAAGGCTTGTAGTGAATGGAGCTACACCTGGCTGGTGTCGGTCATTAGTGGTATTCCTCAGGGCTCAATCCTAGGGACAGTTCTCTTCCACATATTCATCAATGACCTGGACACAGGAGTCAAATGCACCATTAGCAAAGCTGGTGATGATACCAAATTGGGAAATGCTGTTGACTCTCTTGAGGCCTTGCAGAGGGATCTAGATAGTTTGGAGCATTGATCAATGATTAATGGAATGCAATTTAATAACTCCAAATGTCAGACTCTGCACCTGGGATGGAGCAATGCCAGGCACAAGTATAAACTGGGAGAGGAGTGGCTGGAGAGCAGCCCTGCAGAGAGGGATCTGGGGGTGCTGGCTGACAGCAGGATAAACGTGAGTCAGCTCTGTGTGCCTGGGCAGCCAAGAGGGCAAACCCCATCCTGGGGTGATCAAACACAGCATCTCCAGCTGGGCAAAAGGGGTGATTATCCCACTCTATTTAGCGTTGGAGCAGCCTCACCGGGAGCGCCGTGTGCAGTTCTGGGCTCTGCGGTTTAAGAAGGATGGGAAGGTGAGTGAATGCATCCAGAGGAGGGCAACAAAGCTGGTGAAAGGGCTCGAGGGAATGTCCTGTGAGGAGCGGTCAAGGACTTTGGGCTTATCAAGTTTGGAGAAAAGGAGGCTGAGGGGTGACCTCATTGCTCTCTACAGCTTCCCGAGAAGGGGGAGGGAAGAGGGAGGGGCTACTTTTTTCTCCCTGAGATCCATGGTTCAAAGCTACACCAGGGGAGGATCAGACTGGACATCAGGAAGCATTTCTTTACTCAGATTGTGGTCAAACACTTCCTAGAGAGGTGATTGATACCCCAAGCCTGTCAGTGATTGAGAGGCATTTTGACAATTGCAAACACACTTTAACTTTTGGTCAGCACTGAAGTGGTCAGGCAGCTAACTAGATGATCACTGTTCATATCCCTTCCAACAGAAATAGTCTATTCTATTCACAATATAGATTTATTTGAGGTAGATGAAGAGAATTCAGTGTTTTCAAATTATTTTCAATATTCACTGAAAGGTAAATTGTGAGAACAGTATGTATTACCTCCAAGAAGAATTTCATTCTTGCTACTACCCCTAGTGAAGATGAATGAACAAATACATTTTACTAAATTATTTTGATTAATAGAAAGGAAAATTTTAAAGTAAACAACACTTGTCTGCATTGGATTTTACATTTCGGATGTTACACTGTTTATTAAAACTTCATGCATTTTCCAGCTAGAACTCCTTTTACAGATACCATTAGAGTTAGCAATTTAAAAATTTCCATGTAACAGCTTGTATCTCCACAATATGTACCTAAAATTTTACTTTGCTATTTCAGAGAAAATTCACTATAATCACTGTTGCTCTATTTTCTCAAATTTTCCATTTATTCATAAAAATGGAGCTCCAGCTTTAGTAAGAGACCTAGTGCTAAGTATTTTTAGTACACTGCCAGAGCTTCTAAGACAGAATCCTCTCTCTGTGAGAGCAGCAGGTGGAAGGACCTGTCCACCAGTCAAAACAGCATCAAAATGAAGTGGGAGGGAGAAAAGCCTGGGAACATGTACACCCAAGCACAAAACTTATCAAAGCTATGTATTTTCACAGGTGTTGAAAAGGACTCCAGTCAAATCTCTTGTCTTATTCACCATTATTTTTTTATAAATTATTACCATATTTTTTTTGGAAGAACCAAGAACAAACCTTATACATTTTTTCTTCAGCAACGCTAACATGAAGAGACACACAAACCAAGGAAAGAAGTGTTATGTATTCAGTTGCACTTGAGCATTGCTATCAGCAAAATTACCTGCACTGTTTATTGGCATAGGGGAAATATGTTCCCTTAACTAAAAAAATGGAAACTTTCAGGTAACATAACATAGATAACAGATGACCCAGTTACATTTCTCATTGTCAGCAATGTGGGTAATGATGGCAAACAGACGGAACATTTCAAATAAGTCATATCTATATAATTCACAAAGATCACAGAAATGGAGAAACTGTTACATTAACATGATGTTGGAATTTTTTATTATTATTTTTACAAATAATGTGTGCATCTATCTCTACCCCCTAGTTTATGTTGGATTATGCAGAAAGATCAAACAAGGGTAGGAGAAATCAAGTAGGAAGACAAAGCAATTATCCAAATAAGGAATCAGCAGAATACTTTCAGGTAAATTGGTAGTATCACGCCTGCCAACAACAAAGATATTCAGATCTTATGTGAAAAACAAAAGGAGACTATGATCAGTTTAACAGTCATTGCTGGAATGAAGAGTGAAAAGGCTGTTTGCAATGCGAGGCCATAGAGTTTTCATACTAGAAAATAAGTCTCATAGTTTTACACTTGTGTTCTCCAGCTTTAGGAGAGCCTGGAATAAAGGTATTTACCTGAGTAATGAAGCTTAAGCTTAGTGAAGCAACACAGATACAGGACAGATTTAATACGGTTTAGGAGAAGTTTTGCATAGTTCAGCGTGCTTAACGTCACCCTTTGGCAAACAGCAAATACCTACCAGAAAAAGTGATGTAACACGACTGAAAACTTACTTTGTCAACAAATTCTAGAAGAGGCCTTTATATGTGTCAAAATAGCAGGATCACTCAAATCATCAAAGTTAATTAGTCCAGGGATTGCTGCTGCTACAAGTCCAACATCTTTTTGAAAAAGTGAGACTTGGTTCCATTCATAACAAAGCGTATGCTTACAAAACTATTACTACAACTGCTACTACAAAAATGAGCATAAGAAAAGTAAATACAACACAATATAAACCAACATAAAAAGAATATGTAAACCCTGATTGAATAGGGACAAATCAAAATTTGAACATTAAGGTTGTATCAAACAATGCTTTTTCAATTAGGTTCAAAGAGCATGCTTCAAAAATCTAAAACTTGAAATGAACAGATAGAGAAACCGTTTCAAACTAAATACTATAAAAAAATTATTTCATCTGCTAATTTGTCTGAGGTTTATCCCTATTTCATAATTCCATTGCAATCAATTTTAAATAGCTTGCAATAGTGAAATACTGGTTTTTGACTGAGCTATTCAGAAAAGTACAGTAAACTATTATTAGGAAAGTAAAAGTTCTAAACATAACCAGACACATTGGAGAGGTAAAGACAAACTATATTTAAAAGCAGAGAAAATACATACACAACCATGATTAAATTCAATAAATCCAAAGTAGTGAGCAGACGAGCAAAGACAACCTGCAGAGATGAGCAAGGACAATCTGCATATTATTAGCTCCCAAAAATTTAGTAAAAATTAATTTTTATGCAAAGAATTTGCAATATGCAAAAATGACAAAGCAAACAAGGCATTATCTGACTTCTATTTCACGGTTCACTTCTGCTGCCAAGACTAACAACTGCCATCATACTGTCTACAGCAATAACCTTCTGTTACACACAGTTTAACATCTTCTGCTCCTCCTTCTACAGAGTTACAATTTTTCCAAGACACCTGGCTACAAAACAGGCTTACTGGCTGCCAGAAACCTCCAAAGCCACCTTCTGTGTGCTCTTAGCTCCATTCTGGATTCATGTGATTCACACATATAGGAGAAATTCGAATTCACATTTTAGATTCCAAACTCAGAACAATTACTGCAGGTAAGGGTCTATAATTTATAGTATGTGTAGCTCCCTTTGACAAATACACTTCATATACATGCAATTTTTCTCCCTATCAGTCAATTTGAGAACAACTAAATTATAAGGATTCAATCCCTTTTTCCTGATAGCTCCCAGATTTCTTCCCTTCTAATCCCAAAATTCATTCTAGAAGTCCTAAGTCTTAGAGCACAATCCTTGCTGACTCTGTGCAGTAGTTCAGGAAAAAACTTTATTCATACACAACTGACAGTTATTGTGTTGCTACTAATTCTATTTTAATGTGTAACTTGCATAGTACAGACAAAACCAAGTGACAAGATGCAAAAGAAATAATATTAAAAGGATATGGAAACTCTAACTGATAAATCCAGTTTTTTTAAACCAAAATCTCAACCTACAGTAGGCAAAAGTCTGTCTTGACCAACTGAAGGAAGCCCTTTAGCTAGACAGAACTCACTGGAAAGCAGAGAGGTAAAAGTAGACAAGTATAGCTTTCAAGTATCTACAGCTCTCCTTCCAACTATTTTTTTTTCCAAGGAACAGCCTATTCATTACTGAAAACGCAGAGCTGAGCATGAAAGGCCAACATTTTGCAAAGATTTTCCAGCATCATTCTCAATTACCCACCAAAAATCTAACATAATTATACAGCATACTGTTGTGATGAACTATGGTAGACTCAACTTAGGGTGTTTTAAATATTGTTTGAGCTATACATATGCTTACAGAATTGCAGCAGTGGTATAGAAATGTGCACACTTGACAGTTATCATCAAAACAGTTCATGTTTTCAATGAGATTAAAATAAAACTATACTGTTCAGTGTTTAATCACCGTTGGTCAAAACTGGAAGACAAGTTTACTAATACAAGCCTTCCACAATGCACAGCTCAGGACTTGAAAGCAAACTAGCTTAAGCAAAAAATGCCTTCCATCCTTTGGGAAGAAAAAGACTCCATATGCCCACGGTGCTGCCTTTTGGAAGAAGGTCTTCCTTAGGACTAACTGCTGTCAGTTCAGCTGACACAGTCCAAGAGTAGTCTGTGAGGCAAATCAAAGCAAAGTCAGGTGGGGACAATGGGGACAGTTTCTTCAAAAGCATGTTCTTAATCAGAACACTAAGGTAGGTTCACTCAAGCAGTTCAGTCACACACACTTATACAGATACATAAAAAATAGCCTTTATCATTATGAACTCCAAAATCTTATAAGAAACCTATAATTTCTGAAACAATCTCATCATTCCAAAACAAGTGATCATCCTGTGATCCTCCTCTAGGAAGACTTATATTAAAATACTGAATTTCTCATGCAATTGAATACTGATATCCCAGTAATTCTAAAATGATTAACAGGAGAGCTGGGACCTGAAAACTGGTGTTCAACATACTATGCATTAGTTATGTCAAAGAAACATTGTGCAAATCTACACAGTAATCACTATACTCTCTTAAAAGTTGTTTATTTTTAAACCTTGCATTTTTAGACTGCAAGATTTTTAAGTAAAGCTAATAGAATGGGTTACTAAACTTGAATGTGAATATCAGGTATTGTTACAGCATGCATTAATTTCTGTCTTTTGACCTACCTATTTTATTACATTAGTATTTGTACCTTCATTACAAAATTCAACCAAGAACTCAAATACCTTTGCTAGGGGAAGTCACAAATTATCTTATATGGATTTTCTACTTGGACATAATATAGAAACTATGGTTTATTTGTAGCTTCTATTGATCAACCTGCAGGCCTGTCAAAATGTTTAGATTCAGGGGGATAAAATTCAGGCAGAGATTTTTTTCTTATCTTGTTATAAATTTAGATAGTCTAACTCAAATTCTCTGAGCAGTTAAATTAGCAAAGTCTGATTTTCCCTAACTCTGTACTCTACAGTTCCTATACAGTGCTCAGTAAAAGACAGCACAAATCTCTGCCCTCCCTTCAACTAAGGCCCTAAAAACAGTACGAATTTTCTTACCCAGCTGCCTGGTTTTATGGCACTATCAATTTTTGAAATGCTTAGCATTTTGTCAGATTTTGCAGAAACTAGGTGAAAGATTAAACAGATGTTGGTACAAACACATACATAGAAAATAGGCTTTCATGTCTTAGGAAGTTACAGTAAAAATTAAATACAGTAGGGCTTTTCAACACTGAAGAAACACCTACAACCAAGTTCATGTTGCCATTCACATATTGTCCTCCTGACTCAGACAGGCCATACACAGAATCTGTTGATTTGGAGCTCACTTAAACTCAGAGAAAGCTCATTGATATTGTAGTCAATTAACCAAAAAAATATCCACTGTTGGTATTGGCTGTTCTTTTAGACATTTTTTTCTTAAAATTTCATTAGTGATTTTTCCCAACAATCAAATAAAGTTGTTCTAAATCCATGCAATTTGGTATATTAAAAAAATCTAGTATGGTGCAAATTTGCAGTTTTTTATTCACATTAAATAATGCATACCATAGAAGCAAGCATACATTTTCAATTTACCATTTACTACCTAATGAAATCTACATAAGAAAATAAACATATTTTTACAATGAACAGAAATCCCAACTGAATAGGGCTTTAAAATTTTAGATGAAAAATAACCTACAAATTATTTAACTTTATGAAAGAATTACCACAAAAAAGCACTATTTAGTATTTACAATTCTATTCTTGACAGCTATTACTACCACATCAATTCATCATATGAGGGTCAACGCACTTTAAAAAAATCCTCTAGAAAGTAAACAGCCACAGCAACCACTTTTTGTCTGGAGAAAAAATAACAACAAATGAATGCTGTATTTGAGATGGCAGTTGTGGGAGGCCAGACCTGTGCTTTGATTATGTGGCCACATTACCTCCACAATAGGAATAAATTATCCCCTTATTACAGGCAGACAGTTTATTTGGATAATTGAGACAGATGGAGGCAGCAGCTATAGTTAAGTCTCCCTCCATTTTTAACTATATGGACTCTCAATAGCAATTAAGCAGCAAGTTATTCCTCATTAATGAAATAATTTTCATTATTTAAATTTTAATCTGAATATAATTTTAATTGCAGCACAACCATGATCATGAAGCTACTGAAATACAGAAATTACAGATTCAAAACAAGAGAAATCGTGTTAGTCACTTGGTGTAGTAGTTATACAAAATCAGAGCGCTAATGAGAGCTGAATCCTGATGCTGTTCTCCACAGTAAATTAACTTTTGACTTGGAGAATAAACCTGGAAACTTGACTCTAAGCATCATGAAGGTCTACTTTTCCAAGTCTGTTGGTTTCCACAGGGCTGAAACTTGTTCAGCAACTTAAATTGCTCTCATTGATAATCACTGTAACTATTTCAAGCAGGAATCAGTTGTGCATATTATAAAGGAACAACAATGTATTGTGGAAATGTGGAAGTAAACAGTTGTCATCTGCATATTTCTTACAAATGCAGTTTGAATTTGAAGTTTAGGTTTTGTTTCAAAAGCAGTCTTCAAGGTATCTAAAATTTATATAAAATTCAATGGAAACTCTACAGCACATTAGGAAAAAAAGACACAATAAAAAGCATTAATTGTTATACGTGACACTGGGTTTGTCTTTCTAATTTATCATGTGCCACAATTTACAGTGCCTCAATAAAAATCAACTCTTTAACTTTACTAACTAAACTTATCTTCCCTTCCCATCCCTGCCCCCAGGATGAGCATTTAATTTAACAAGATTTCTTCACATAATCTCAAACTGCTGGCCTTTCTCACTTTTAATTTTTCATTTTTTTATTTACACAGAATAAGCAGAATGGACCCTCTGAATAATACCCAGTGGATAGACTTAATTTCCTACTTCAATCTTTTCAAAGCAGAGTAATAAACTCTGAAACTTTTCTTCTTTACTCTCACTAGACCACAACCTTTAGAAATTAAGCTTTAAATACACAGAAGAAGTTATGCAGCATCTTAAAAGAGCTTAATAAGGAGTTAATAGGCATCTTCTCTGATGGCTACTAGCATCAAGAGAAATTAAACTGAAAGTCATAAGATAAGAATTTATTTTATGACACAATGAATATATTGTAAATGAACAGCCAGAAGACATGCATCTGAAGCAACCACAATTTGGAAATCCAGGGGCATTGATGCCCTGCCAAAAAAGCAATATTACAGCAGTACTAAGTGGTACACAGCATCATTTTGGAATTTTCTTTCTTTCATTGACACCTCAAACTGCATATAACTTTACAGACCTTTTTTCAATAAGAGAAAAAAGATAAACCCAGAAGTCACAAAACCACAACACATTCAGAGGATTATTACTTTAGAACAGGAAACTCGCAAACTTTTGCTAATTTTGAAATAGACCATCATCTCTCTTTGAAATAATGTAAGTCTTTTCCCTTATATAAAAACCATTTCCTTCTTACTTTAAGGATACGCAAACTATGTATGCCTGTTCATTGCAGCAGATCAAAGTACCAAATCTGACACAATTCCACTGGAATTCTCTTGTTACACACTTTCATAAAAGATCTATATTTGGCTATCTAGTTGTTTACTTTTGTGTGCTGCTTGGAGACTCCAGTTGCTAATACTGCTGACTTATGGCTTCCCAGCTAAGAAACCAGAAGATCCAAAAGTATCATACTACAACAGATCAGCCTACAGTTCTTCAGCAGGTATGACTTACAGGTTTCACAGTACTAACTAGCTAACGAGGCAAGCTGCCACGAAGATTTGAGTTACACACAGAGTTTGTTTAGAGAAACTAGAAACTGAGGTGCAGGAGAAGAAAAAAAAAAAACCAACCGAACAAAGAAATCCCACCCCCCCAACTTTCAACATTTAAATACCTTATGTGAAATTGAGCTACTTTTTATATTTATCTGTATTAATCATCAAAACCCACTGTATACATACTACCCAATTCAGCAGGTGCATGTGAATTTGATACAGACTTTTTTTCTCCTGGGACAGCACTATGCTGAATATTTAATGTTTACTATCATTAAATGCTTCCTTCATTTTTAGTTTTCCCCCTTTTTTCCCATTTTTCTCAATTTCAATACATACATTTTTTTGATCTGCAGTGTAGAAGCTTGTTCCTGAATATTTACTAGAAAAAATTGACTGAATAGTCTATTTGCATTCCTTCAAAGTTAGAAGAGTCAAAAAAGAGATTTTGGATGTGCTCTGCACACAATTTCCACTTTTACAAAACCTTAACTGGCAGGCAGGGAAAATAAAATTCCTAGTCCAGGAAAATGAGCTGTGAAATTTTAAAACAGCTAGATAAAAAAGCAGTACATTTCAACATAGGCAAATAACTGAAGGCCAAACACAAAATAACTTCAAAGTGCAGTAACACTCCAGAAAAATATTACTCCTAGTGTCTTATTGTCATTATAAAATGAAAATTACATTTTATAAGAGAGGTTTATACCTATAAAGTCTTCAGTTATTAATTCAAGAACATCAATGACAGCTACTTTAAAGCTCCATTTGCAACAAGTGATCTGAAGCCATCACAAAACAACTTAAAACTGAATAAAAATGCATTTACAATTGTTACTGTGACATTTCAAGTGGAAAATGTTCCCACGCTACTTGATAATCATTATATATACTGCTAAAAACTAGCACTAGATATATTTTATTACATTAAGGTTTTGCTTTACAATACCTTCAATACCTTAAAGAGCCCAATTTCCCCTTATTCAACTATGAAGTTGTAAATATTTTTAAACCATAGAAGACTGTTTTTTCCCCAAACCCATAGTCTGTTTGGCAGTTCTGTTAAATTTTATTTTGTTCCAGATCAATATTAAAATCAATGTGGTCATTAAAAAATCATATTTTAATTAAAGTAGTTTTGTTCGTACATTTCCAGTCAACTAAGTCGCCTTTCAGACTGCAATCTTCTGAAGCAGAAAACTAACCTTCACATATGCCTAACACAGTAAAAGCTTAACAGCAAATGCTGTTAAGAGTACATATCTCATATTTCACCTTTTATTTAAAAAAGGCAAACAATCAAAAAAGCCACAAAAATATTTCCCTAAGTGGATATGACCATCTTATTTTTGTCCCTACTTCCATCTCACTGAAAATGAAAGCACTGAATAGAGTGTACGACTGAATATAGCTCATTAGAACAAATTACAAATGGACTGAATTTTCCTTTCATGTTATTCCTTCCTTTCACAAATAACAGACTTTAGAATATAAAAGAATTTTAAAAGGAAGCAATTTCACAGATTTTAACTTATTTCTTTGAAATTTTCTTGGTATTTTAGACCAAAATTACATAGAATTACCAAATGGCTACAATTAAACAAGAACATATTTTGTGATTACTGAGATTTAGTCAACCTAAAACTTTAAAAATCACAATTTACTCTTCCACTAATAATATTCTATGTACAGTATAAAGGAAGTGGCAAAAGAGAATTTCAAAAATAGCCAAAAAGCAAATCATAATAACCGAGTAACTTACCCTCAAGGCTTCAATCACAAGGTCTCGTGCTTCTAGTTCTCCTTCCATTACACTCAAAAGCATTCGCAGTTCTGCTTTGCTCAGGTTATCCACATCAAACTCTCTTGTCTGTAAGCAAGAAAACACTGATGAACACACTGACTACAACAGTTACCATAATTTTGAAACACAGATGTGTCAGCAACCATCTACAGCTGTCAAAAGTTGGTGTCTTTATTTGTACTATATAAACTCAAAATTAATGGCACATAGTCTTATTCTTTTCATTTAAAGTGAAGAAATTAAACCCCCCTCATATTCTACTGTTTCAAATTGTTGCAAGGGATCAATCCTGCAGACTTGTGAAAGATAAAGGTGAAATGGTAAAGCTGCTAACCTTGTGACTAACAGTTCCCTCGTGCAGCTTCACAGAGGCTGAAAATTCAACAGACATGAAAGAGCACTACAGGGAGGAAGGCAAGAGAGGGGCAAAGGATCTTAACCATGGCGCACCTAATGCACCTGTGCAAACAGCTACCCAAGTTACCACCACACACTGTGCTGAATGTGAATTTCTGAAGAACAATTTGCGAAAAGACAAAAAATCTTATGTGTATGCTTTATTTGCAGTCCCATTTGTTTGGCTGGAGGGAACAGTTCAGGCTTAAGAGGCATTAACAAACAACAGCTCATAGCAACAGTACCTTCCCACTCCACAGTTACCAAGATTAGTGTAGGTCTGACTGCCACCCTGCGCAAGACAGGAGAATGAGCTTATACCGACAAATAAAATCATTGAGCACACAAGTGTATATTGCGAATATCAGTGTGGCTTCTGTAAAACCAAATTCACCACCCAAACTGCTACACTTCTGTAACAATGTCAACAGGCACATGGCAAGGTGGATCCACCGGACACTAATGTATTTGAACTTTCCAGAAGTTTTGGACAAGGTTCTGTATCTAATATTATTATACAGAAACTCCTATCCAACTGTGTAGGAACAAAAGACACTTCATGGATAGGAAGCAAACATCATGGGTAACAACCACTTTCCCAAGATGGAGACAGGTAAGCAGGGGGCACCTCTGGGACCAGCCTTATTCAAGTTCTTCATCAATAACCTGGAAAAAGCATAGAGAAGTGGCAGAGACAGCTATTTCATGTGGAAGTTGGCACATAATTCTTCACATACACGTGAACAACCTCATTTTGCTGCTATACAAACCCCTGGTAAACCCACATCTCAAGTACGGCATAAAGTCTTCATCTACAAGTGTAGTGTTGGCTAACTAAAAGAATGAATAGAAAAGGATTAAGTACTAAATGAGGAAAGACTACAAGGCTGGAAGTCTTGATTTTGGAGGTGTGGTGAGGGGAATGTTATATTATTCATAAAATCACAAAGGTAGGTAAGATTAATATAAATCTGTTGTTCACCATCCACAATGCTAACACAAGTAAGCACTTAGTGAATTTAGAAGGGGATTACTTTCAGGGAGAGAAAATAATTTTTATTCCATGCGCTAGATTCAGCTGCCCAGATTGATTTTCAATATGCTACTATTCCCTGTAAGGTAAACACTAGACTCCTAGCTAGAATGTAGATGTGTTTACTAGAAAAGCCCTTGCAATGCAAACACTCAGCTATCTTCAGGATGAAGTAATCTGTTGCCAAATTAGGTGAGCGGTGTATCTGGACATATCATCTATTTTCCCCAAAGCACGTAAAATCTAAACATTCAGCTGTTCAGGAGCTTAACTTCAGTACAGAAAAATCCAATAAAAATTAAGGCAAGTACCACTTCTACTTTCTCAATACAAGAGGATGGCAGAACAGCTGTTCTTCCCTCAGGCTAAAAGGCCATAGATCTAAAATACCCAAAATCTGTATCTGTGTTAATACTAACACAGTATTAACTGTGTTACACTTTTACTTTGCAGTTAAAACACACAGAGGTGCACAAATGGCTAGTGAGAACTGTAGGTCAGAAATTTAGCTATTTACATTCAATGTATGTCGGATTGAGCTTCCTCATTTCGGTGAGTAACACGGATCAACCCCCCTGCTCAAGCAGGGTCATCCCAGAGCACACAGCACAGGATTGTGTCCAGACAGTTCTTGAGTATCTCCAGTGAGGGAGACCCCACAGCCTCTCTGGGCAATCCGTTCCAGTGCACAGTCACCTGCACAGTAAAGCAGCTCTTCCTCATATTCAGGTGGAACCTCCTGTGCATCAGGTTCTGCCCATTGCCTCTTCTACTGCTTGGCAGCACTTAGCAGAGTCTGGGCTCCATCCCCTTGGCACCCTCCCTTCAGATACTGATAGACATGGATGAGGTCCCCTCTGAGTTGTCTCTTTTGGAGGCTGAAAAGTTCCCTCAGTTTGTCCTCATAAGTCCCCCTATTTCTATTAAGCATAACTGTTTTGAAGACGGGGCCATCCATTCTAACCAGAACTTTAGCCTGAACTTAATCTTCTATTTTTGCTGCCTGGGTCAGCTATTCCTCTAATCCTCAAAATACCTCTTACTCTCCATGCCAATGAATCAAGAGAAACAACCAGTTTCTCTGAAGGTTTTTTTCCAATATGTACCACAGCAGCCTCTCAGAGTGCTCCTCACAATTCTATATAATGCTCAATGATCTAAGGACACGTATAAAATGAAGTCACTGAACTTATACAGCTCCTCATGCAACCTAGTGTCAGTAGAGTAGATTTTACCTTACAGGCTGCAGCATTTTTCACTCTTGGCACTTCTAATTACTAAATTTAATTCAGTCAGATACAAGGACCCACTTGTATCCTTCTTCTGTGAACCACTTCATAAAACCTAATACTTCAAGGATAGGAATTGGTTTCTTCATACAACTTCCTTTATAATAGAGAAAAAAGTCACTATTTTTCAGATGGAAAACTAATGCAGGGAAATTTTTTTCCAAAAATAGAAAGCAAGTAGTATAAAAAAACAAAATTCAGTAATGGTCTTTGAAGTTGACATTCAATAGTTTATCCACTACATTATCTTTCCACTCTAAAATATGCTTGTCTCTTCTGACAAAAAAAAAAAAAGGCACCAAAGGCTTCTGATAGCCATGGACAAAGTTAAGAGGGGCATCCACAAAAGTACAGTACACAAAATATGATCCTACTCTTTTGCCCAAGTCAGTAAATTCAGTCTGTCAGGAGGTGTAACACAAGGCAGCCCTTTGTCAAAAGACTGTACATCACAGGTGGAACATCTATTATCTGCAGTCTTTCCTGAGCCATAAATGAAAACATTCTTCCATTCTTACCAAACCAGAGACACTCGTCAACATATGTGATGCAGTGATGAGATTTTTAACTAAGCATCTGATTAAGCAATTACAGTAAATTTCATTCAAGTATACACCTTGAACTAGAACATAAGACAAGACAGCAAAAACTAGCACTTAAGAGTGCTCTCTGGTAATTTATGATTAGAAACAAACACAAAGAAACGTTAACAGAAAGACATTCCAAAAAGATATTCAACTTAGTTTTTATATTTTTAGTTACAAAAACTTCAAATAAGAACTAGTAGAATCACTTCATATCTAAACAATTCTAGCATATGAGACTAAAGACCCACTCACATCCTGTCTCCAAAAACAGCCAATAAGGGATGCCTTGAAATCAGCACTAGAACAAAACAAGCCCGTAATGATACTTCTCAGAAATACTCTCCCAACCTCCAGCAATTTTCAGCTTGTTCACCTTCTGTGCCAGAAACTGTCATTTTGTATGTAGCAGCCCTCAGCTGACATACCTGTTGTGAACCTGCCCCCCTGCTTTTTGAATCTTTACATAATTTTAGCATCCACAACATTCCACAGCACAACTACACATTTTGTGTACAATCACTACCTTTGCTGTCAGTTACTTTTGTCTGATGCCTTCTCATTTTTAAGTATGAAACTGTCCACAATCAACCAGAAGAGACACACAAACAGAAAAAGTGCTTTTTAGGATGAAAGAGAACACCATCATTTTTCTGGTCTTGTTTATGAACAATTTTATGCTCGCTGAGGCTTTTTTTTCCCCCAACTTTATTTGACAAATTCTGAAATTGGAATGACTACTTTTTTCCAGTACATTAACATCATCTTCAATTTGTTCATTATGGATAAGCAACACCAAATCCATTCACACAGGATAAGAGTGTGCATGGCAGTCACTGAAGATGCTGCCACGTCTTCTCCCTATACGCATCTCTGAACCAGCACTGATGGAGTTCCAACATAGCCTACCCTAACTGGACCAAAATCCATAGTTTAAAGATCTAAAATATTCCCAAGCATAGCTGTAAAAATGTCTTTAAGATTTGAGTGGATAAAGCATATCATGAAATAAAACTATCCTCCCTCTTAAACACTCCATGCCACCTTCTGGGGATCAAGATGTCAGTCATAGCAGGCTTGCCCCATGTTCTTATTCCGAGAGAACCCTGTTTGGCCAAGGCACAGAAAAAACTGCTATTTAGATCTAGAAAAGTAATCTTCCTAACATCTTCCAGTGGAGCAGTAAGTCTTAGATCTCCAGAAAATAAAGACTGCATTAGTACTTCATGGCTTATATGTCATCTGGGGTTTTGCTAGAATACCTGTGGTAGAGTGCCAAGCTGTAAAAATTTAACCATCAACTTAACAACTACGTAACCAATACAATACCATTGTATTGGTTTTATAACAGAGATACTGGAATATGTTGCCCTAGGAAGACATTTCGTATATACAACCTAAACACAAGAGAATTTTTTCCTCTACCTCTTTCAGATTTTAAAATGTTTGGTTTATTTGATCTATAAGAATAAAGTACCTGAAAAAGTCTACTTCAGTTCTCTATGTCTCTAAAATTCCACGTTATTTTTCAAGATCAGTTTTGTAAGGGGTGTATGTTGCCTGGCAGCAAGTGTACTGACAATAGAGCAAACTGTTAATTAGCTAAAACTCATTCAATTACCTGAATGTGCATCACAAAAACAATACAGGCAAAATGATACCAGCATTGCTAAAAACTAAATTAAGCTCTGCCAAGCCAAAAGGAGGAAAAATCCATCAATTTTGAACAAGAGAAGGACTACTCAGAACAGCAGTGATCAAACTGAAGAGGCATTTTCCTGCCACCATTGCCTTTGGAAAAGATAGAAAGAAGACTAAACTGGAAGATCACCATGAGGCACAGGAACAGAATGGAGTCTTTCTCACATGCAAAGTAGTTTACAGTAGAAGTGTTAAATTAGTTAAATGCATCACACCACTCTCAAAAAAACCCCAACAAAACAAAAAGAAACAAAAAACCAAACACACAAAAAACCCCCCAAATCCCCCAAAATATCGTGAGGGATTGGCAGTGCCAACAGTTTGCTTTTGCTGACATCGCCCAGTTGATAGTACTGGCAACCTCAGGAGCTAAAACTGCTGTTCATTGTGCTATGGCAGCAAACATTAAAAACTCTGCTGCCTTCAGCAGAAGCCTGAAGAGATAGGTAAAGTAGAAAAGCCACAACTTTGTACTTTCCCTAAACAGAACACAGGCAAAAAACAAGTTAGCTGTGAATTAATCACAAATGACCACAGAAAACAAGTTCTTTCTTGCTCAGAAAGCCTTTTAATAGATGGAGCTGGGTAATAACCCAGGACTTGGGGAAGAAACCTGTGGAGCATAATTGAGGGCTGAAGTGGAAGGGCAGGAGTGGGGTGGGGAGAAGTATAAAAATGGTGTATAAGACAACACATAGAGAAAAGCTCTCAAAAGTAAAAAATAGTATTTTCAGAAGGGAAGGGAAAGGTACATATCTACATTTATTACATATTTTAAATTGAGTTCAATTCAATACACAGGTGAATCCTCTTGAAGATTCACAAAGCAGACTTTCCAGATAAGGTTCTAAAAATAAAAAAGGTTTGCTATTACTTAATAGGATATACCAAAAAAATTTCTAGTATAATGATGGCCTCACATCTGCCAGACCCATGAAACAACTGCACCAGAGAAATATAACCATGATTCATATGTTTTAAACCACCAAGTATGTTTCCCAGGTACAACTCATCTGATCAAGTATAAATATCTAATTTGACTAATTCTCTTTAGTTTCCTATAGAGAAGTATTTAATGTGATTTGCAATGTCCCAGGGATTAGAGATAGCTTTTTTGGGACAGGCAGATTTGATACAGAACTTCAGAGAATCACCCATGCCAACCAGACTAGCAGCAGAAGTCCAGCTGGGATACCCCAGAGTACCACATGTGGGCCACTAAAGGTGAAAATCTAAAGATGCATGTCTTCTATGTATGTATGTATGTGAGGTACCTAATGCTACCAGCTATGCAAGCCAGGTACCCAATGTCCCTTTACTTTCAATTGAGAACTAATCAACCCAGTCAAACAGACAAAAAAGCTATTCAGCTAACCACCACCAGAACTATTTGCTCACGGCTCCACTGACTGTAACAGGATATTAAACACTGTGCATGCACATAGACACCTAAATTTAAGTGTCTTGAACCCCATTCACACCTCCACCCATGCCTTCAAGAGTCAGCTGCCAAAGTCACTTCACTCAAAACCAGTAAAGTTCACAAACCTGCTTCTAAAACAGGTTATTCCTTCTAGCCACTTACTTCACCCCACCAACTATAAAAGGAAGTGGGTATGTGGTCAAATGAATCATAGCCCTTTTCTAATAAAGAAAACTGCAAACAGAGAGACTGCTAAAAGAAGTGGTTATAATATCCACACAGTATTCATGAATACTTCAGGGAAAACCACAGTTTATTGCTTTGCCTGTGGAAGGCTTGTTCTTTAGTCTGAAACTAGGGTAATAATCTGTGATCCCATGATTCACCAAAAATTATCTAATGAAAAAATACATGTCCATTTCCCACCACATCCAAGATGAACTTAAGAAGTAAGATATAACCTTTAGGAATGTTCTTAGTAACAGAAAAAGGTATGAAAGCAGAGAAATACCTTTCAAGGAAAAGCAATGTCATTGAATTTGCTCCCCAACAAATACGGAGTTTTTTGCTGAAGAGAATATCATCTGATGTTTAACATTCAAGACTCATAAAATTTCATAGTCATACCTAAGGGATCATGAGGGTACTGTATATGCATTTAATTATATCATCCATTAGCTCAATTACTTTTATTGGATTGTTCACCACAAGAAGCTACCCGCTTATTCTACCCTCCTCAAGCACAGCTCCCCAGCTTTCTGGGTTTTTCTTTAACAGGTGTGGGGGAGGTTTTGGTGAGCTGTTGTGGGCTTTCTCGGCTTCAGATAACAGCAAAACTTTTAACAGTTTCGACACTAACCATAAATGTACCTCATAGCTGGGAAATTTATTTTGGAAACAACAATAACAACAACAAAAAAACTCCACCAAAACAAACAAACAAAAACCCCCCAAACAAACAAGCAGCCCCCAACCCCTCCAAAATTACTAAGACACTGGCCTTTGTACACACCCAGATATTGTCACAGCTGTTAAAACACTTTTGCAATCTACTTAAAGCCACAAAGGTACTTTGTCATTTTTTATTTCAATGTACGTTAGGTTTCTACATAGATTGAGGCCCAGAAATCTTCTTTAATCATGTTTAAATTCTTACTTAGATTTAATGGGCAACTTATGTTCACCAAGTTGCTTTCAAATAAGTAACTTCTAAGGCAAATAGTATATGATTAGATACAGATATGGGTACACACTGTTGAAGCTATCTCTGTTTTCCAAAATTTTACACCTTACTTTGTGCTACAAGAGAACCAAAAATCAATGCCCAAGAAAGCTTTAACTTGTATATCATTTGTACATACCAGTATGTCTTCCCTAAGCCTACCTGACTGCTTCTGGTTCACATGTTCAAGGATTATACAGGTTTTTTAAGTCAATTGTTCCTTTTCTTGGGTAGGAGTAGGTGCACAACCAGAATGCAAACTGCTGTCTTCCTGAGATCTTTCCTTCCTGTCCTAATTTCCATCTCTATTCCTATCTTGGTATATCCCCTCTGAGGCCAAAGCAATGCTTACACAAATGAAGTCAGAGCACTTGAGAAAACAACAGAACTTACTGCATCCTACAGCTTTGCACCTCCCATGCCACTTTCACATATCTGGCTCAGAATTTTCACCTCTGCACTTCACATCTAATGACAGACAGTGTGACAATCCACATTTGGAAGAGAAAGGAACATTTGCAAAGTGAACTGCATTCAGTGGCTTTCTCTTCTCATCTCCAAAGATCTTCACAACACAGGAAGAGAGCATGTGCTGCAGGTTGTGGAGTAGAAGGCATAGAACGGCAGTGCTGTAGTTTGGAGAAGGGGGAGGAGAAGAAGAAAGGAGGTTTGAAGCATTATCACTGCAAGATGGATTGAGACCAATCTCTCACCACAGAGAAGCAGGAGAATTAGAACAGACAGAAACGCGCTGTCTCTGCATGTCAGCTACATGCTGAAACACAATAGCATCACACACCTGACTAAAAGAAAATAATTTCTCTGAATGATAACCACACTGAAAACTTGTATTCAGTTGAAGACAGGGTTGCTAAAGTCCTTTTGTAAGAGATTTAGCCTTTGCTTTTCAAGGCTATGGTCTAATTTTTTGCTACTTGCAGTAGTTTCCAGCTAAGAATCTTTCCAACTGATCTAAATCAGCCTACATAATTGATACGATCAAGCCATAATTTAGCATTTCACTATATTGACCAGATGGCAGTTCTAATACAAACCTTCTTACTGATTGATAGACAGTGAATACACCAAGCTACACATAAAATACCCCATAATGTTGCCACAATGTATCATAGAATTTCTCTCAGTTTATACGTATATATTTTTTGTTTGATAATTTTTCATGTAGTGTAACTTTTTTGTTACTGTTACATGACCCACAGCAACCCAGAGTGATCCTTTGAAGTATGCACACATTCTCAATGCAATTTTGCAGCAACATCCTTACTTACTTTACCGGAGTCAAGATTCCACTCATGTACAGCTTTACAGACAGTAGAAGGCACTGTCTTTGAGGGGAAAATAACATTTATGCTTTTGATCACTGCTCAAGCAAAAGCAAACCCCAAAATTTTACTGAATAATTTCAACAAACTTCATGTTTGTTTATAACAGGCTTTTCATAGGCTTTGTTAAATCTACACTGAAGCTAAAGTGTGTGACAAGCCAACCCTCTCGGCACAGCAGGCTGATGCTCAGTGTTTCAACAAAAAGACTGTCAAATTGGATTATTTCTTGCTATTATATAATCATTATTGGTAGACATTAGGCAGATGGAAGTCATTCAAAGATGTTTTAAAACACACACATATGTTTTCTCTCAATTCATGTCCAAATGGCACCAACACAATTTCAGTGACTTCAGTGCAATCATGCTGAGCAGGTATGAAAAAGGACCAGAACCACTCCCCTGCCCTTTTTCCCTGTCATACTTCCCATGATAAAAATACCAATACTTTGTGGAAAAGAAGTGATGGCTTTACCAAATGCTGTGCTTTATCCAAGGAAACTCAGAATAACAAGATTATCAGCTTTGTTCCTAAATGTAACACACTATGGAACAGTCTAAGCTTCTTCAGTCAAGTTCCCTGGTGCATGTAAAAAAGGGAGGGAAGTACTTCCCTTCCTTTCCTACAGTGTTTCTAAAAAGAGCAGAAAAAGTCTTTATTTCCCAGTGATGTTAACTGATAGCGTATCAAGACACAAGAACAGTATTTAGTATCAAGAAACCCTACTGTACTGTCCTGTGTCACACACCTTCTGCTGACAGCATAAAACTTACACATTAACACATTACTACTACAAATGCTGTTCTCACAGCTTTTTACTGCACCATTTGTGCAATCAGGATTCTGAGAACTAAAGAAAATTTTTAAAAAACAGAACAAAACTAAAACCCCAAAAAAACCTAACCTAAAACTGTACTGAAAACAATACTTTGTTATAAGTTGAAGTTTAGTGTGACTTACAAGATAGCCATCTGAATGATTATGGTTATGCAAAAAGCAGTATGATCCAACTCATAATTCTGTATCCCCCATTTAACGACAGAAAATAAAAGCTATTCATACTAACCCTTCAAAAGAAATATTTAAGTATTGTAAATGTATTTTTTTTTTAATTTTTCATTGCACAGAGGTTTTCTTTTTATTTTCCTGTACAAGAGATAAAATTAATCAACAATAAAATGTTCATACTGGTAAGGAAAAAAACATAAAAGGAAAAATTTATGACTGAAGGCAAATTAAAACGGAACGCAATAATTTAAAAAATATTTTGTTATTGCTCAAGTATAGCTATTATTTTTGTTAGGGAGAAACACACAGTTTACATCCTAGCATCTCTTCAGTTTTAGAAACATATTTTAAAATGAGTGTGCAGTGCAGAGCCATCCCTCCTACCTTTCACAATAAGAACACCAAATTGCATGAGTAGCTTATACTCTACTGCCTAACAGGGCAATATTGAAGTGCTGCTTGTTTGATATCTTAAAACTGAAAATTAAGGCAGTATTAATATGAGCACACTAAAGAATTTAGTACAAATAATTTTGGTCAAAACCTGGGCTTTAAAGTATTTAAGCTTGCTTTTGTTAATTCTTACCTTAATATTCATTTACGCCATGGTTGTATCATTGTTTTAAAATACAGTGATGTTATAAATATGCACGGCATAAGGTTTACTTTTTTAAAGGAAAACTGAATTTCCACAACACTGCAGATTTTAAGACACAAAAGGACAATTATGTACACGGTTGAAACAAGGTTTCAGATAAGAACTAGTGCCTGTTTGGAAGTAAACAAGATAATAAAAAATAAAATGCTAGCAATAACCTAAATTTCAGAGAAACTAGAGTCCCCTCCCTTCGGGAGTCACCACCGTCAGGAACGATCCCCATCAGAATCGGCACCACCGCGTTTTTACTGCCCTGAACTTCGCACGTCGCTACGAGACCGAGCAGCTACAGCCTGACTCTGGACCTGGGGTTGTCGGCCAGGCGAGTACCGAGGGCTGGTTCGCCCCGGGAAGTCCCCAGACAGGCTGGACCACGCCAGGTCTGGGATGCAGAGCCGGGTGATGGAGAGCCACCGGGCTGCAGAGGTCTGCCAGAGCACGGGCGAGGAGCCGGGGCCCAGCAGAGGCGCAAACCGCCCGACAAGACGAGCCCTGCAGCCCTCCCTGGGGTCGTGTGGAGCAGGAGAGAGGAGCCCAGCGCCGGCCCAGGGGAGCGCAGCCTCCCCCCGGCACCGCTTGAACCATCGGCTGGAACCGCACCGCATCCCTCCGCCTCCCTCCTAGCCGCCTCACCCACCCGCAGAGAGGACACGCCGGCAAGGAGGGAGGTTTTGCTCGGCTTTTGAGGATATTTTAAGCAGGGAACCAGATCCTGCCCCTGGGGCGCGGGCCCCGGGAGCCGAGACGTCTCCACACACCCGGCACTCGGGACGGGGACTTGGGGCGGGAGAAAAGGACGGTGCCTCTGCACCGAAAACGTCTCACCACAGGCAAGCGAAAGCCAAGCGCCTTGCGGGCCCGGCAAAGGGTTAAAGAGCAACATTTCCCCCCGCCCCGGTCTGACAGGTCCCGCCACCCTGGCCGCTGTCAGCACCTCAACCCTCCCGGAGAGCAGGGGCGCAGCCCCCTCGCTGTGCGAAGCGGCGGGAAAAGGGGGGGTGGTTGCGGGAAAGGCGAGACGGGAAGCGGAGCCCCCTCCGTGCCCCTCATGGGCGCCGCACGCCGACCCCGCGCCGGAGCAGCGGGAAGGAACAATGGGAGAGAGAACCCACCGCCCCGGCTGAGGGGAAGAGGGAGAGCCGCAACGAGGGAGACCCCGCGCCTCTCTCTGTTCTTGCCCGGGGCGGGACGGGGCTCGGTGGCGGCGAGACCCGCAGCGAACCCCGTCCCGCCCCGGGGGACAAGGAGGGCGGAGGGACGGAGCGGCGGAGTCAGGTCTCCAGGCACCGCTTCGTCCCAACCCTATGGGGAACCCTCGTCGCCGCAGCTGGGTCGCACCCCCCCTCTCCCACCAGCCCCATTACAGCTACCGTGGCCGCCGAGTCCTCCCGCCCGCCAGAGCCGGGCTCGCCGCTCGCTCCCTCCGTCGCCATCTTCCCGCTGTATCGGCTCCGGCGCGGAGCGCGGTGCGGAGCCGAGTGGCGGAGCCCCCGCCGCCAGGCGCTTAACCCGCTCCCCGCCGG